>MKEJ01011560.1:0-27703 GCA_001753735.1 Embelia ribes
GTCCCAGAAATTCCGAGTAAAATTTTTGCATTTGTGACAATATTATTAATATTTATATTATTTTTATTACGTAAGTGATATAATTATAGTGAGATAGTTATTTGCATTTTGATGCATGTGTGTAGGTTATGAGTTGTTGTTTGGTTTTGAGGATTGTAAGTTGTAAATTTTGGTGAGATATATGTGAGATTATATATTACATTATTAGAGTATAAATTCATATTAGCGAGTTGTATTTTTCAGTAGCATTGATGAGTAAATTGTGAGTATTATTATCGTGAGATGTTAAGAATTTGTGTGAGTTGATGTGAGGGTGAGACTTGCAAGTTTGCGAGGCTTGTGTATTGATGTGGGTTTGAATGAGTATTAGTGTTGATGTGTAGTGACGTATGTGAGAATGGTATTAGAATGCGTGTATTAGTATGAGGACATAGGATGAGAATCATATTGGAGTTATTATTGATGAGCCTTAGAAATCCAGTTTTGGGCTAGAGTACCGGCATACAGAAGGTGTGTACTAGTACACAGAGAGTACCGGTACCTAGAGGTTAAATACTGGTACACAAACTCCTATATTGGTTCAGAATTCACTGAAAGTTGGTACATAGAATGGTATACCAGTACACAGAGAGTACATGTATACCAAGCCTCTGTACCGGTACACAAACTCCTGTATTGGTTCAGAACTCACTGGAAGCCAGTAAATAGAGTAGATACCGGTACACGGTAGTGTACCGATATACCAAATCTATGTACCGGCATACCAAACCTATGTACCAGTATACCAAACCTGTGTGCCATTATACCCAGTTAGAGTGCAAAAGGTCGTAGACCCTATTACTTTTTTATCTTATAACACACCTTTCCATTCCTTTTACCGTTAATTCTGAAATTAGAAGGAGGAGGGAGAGGGAGAGGGAGAGGGAGAGAGAGAGAATAGATAAGTAATATTTGAAACTTAGAGGTGTGATTTCATCTAGTTTTCGATGGCAGATCCAAAATCTAAGTATAAATTCTTCATCCTAGAAGCGGGGAGATCATTTCTACGTAAGTTTTTCTTTCACCCTTTCCGTTTAATTTATTTAATTTTCGTACGCTTCTTGTTCGTGAAATTTTATTTGATATTCTTGTTTCTAGTGAGAAGTAGAATAACTTTATATAACGATATTTGACGATTTGATTCCAATTGCTAGATCAAATAGAGGGCGGATGAAGAGGTAATTTTGGGGGTTTTGATGAGAGCTTGCGATGAATATTTTAGCGAACCGTGATGTACAAGTAGCCTACAAAATAGGAGTATATTTGTGAGTTTGAGCGAGTTCCTAATTGTATGATTAGAGTAAATTTAATTGCTTTTTTTGTGAGTAATGTTATATTCATTTTTATGTATTTAGAAGTTAATATGGATGGATGAAGTATGTTGGGTAAGATTTTATATGAAAATTATGTTGTTACATATTATTTCACATTAGCGAGCTTGTGTCATAACATCGTTTTGTTATGATAAAAAAAGCGAGTTTTTGATATTGATATTTATCAAGTGAAAAATGTGATTTTTGAAATTTTCAAAAAGTGAATTGGCAAGAAAAGCGAGAAATGGCGAGAAAAGTGGGTTTTTGCAAGAAATTGAAATGAAACATTGCTATTGAATTTAAAAGTAGATTTTAAAGCGAGAAATGAATATAAATGCATGAGTTGCATTGCATTGCGGGTTGAGTTATTTTATATTTCTTTTCGGGATTATGTCGCTTTTTCATATTGCGAGAAAATAAAGAGAAAGATCGGCACCTTACCGTGAAAGTCGAGAAAACTGATCACCGATACATTATAATATTTCTAAGCTAGTGGCAGATTATAACATAGGTTCAATAAGATAGTCCTATGATTTTTACAAGACTACGAGAGACACTTATCCCAAATTTCTAGCGAGATACGAGTTGAAAGTCTTTATGGCTGGGTGTGAGTACATGTGTGCATTTACAAATTTGCATTGCATTAATATTGCATTGTGTTTTATTATTATTCTATGGCATAGATATTACACTTGCGGGCACTGGACAACATGACATATATCATCTTATTTTGGAGATTAACTCGTATACATCATATTCTACTTTTGTAGATACTTATACTACGAGTATAAAGCCTAGCATGCAACACCATTGAGGGTGACTTTCATTATTGTATATATTCTTTTGGGCATACATGTATTTTGAATTTTATTTTATTGTAGCAGCCTCACATCCATGTTGTAATATTTAGTGACTTAGTGAGATGTATTTATTTTATACATTAATGGGTTTATGTTAGACGTGAGGTATTTTTGTGCCCGAGGGGATTGTGTATTCCATTCCGTTGTTGCTCTATTAATGAGATGTCATGTTTAGTGTAAGAACGAAATGTAATATACCTTATCAATTTGGAGCATGTAGCTCATTATGTAATTTTGCAAATATGACGTTTGGTATTATTTACCAGGTTGATATTCATTTTATGCGTACTCTGATAGATATATGCAAACATGTTATAGAATGTGATATTGGTATGTTGCAGTTAGTGTGGATTCCCTATTTTTATTTTAAAAAACAAATAGCATTTTTCATTCTTTTTTACCTAAAAAATGAATATACTTACCCTCTAAGGTTTCGAGCGGGTTCGGGGTTTGCCTCAAGTCTTCTAGGAAAATTGGGGCATGACAGGTTGGTATCAGAACAGCTTAACCAGGTTGACGTAAAACTTGGTGGCTTACGGGTAGACTTTGTGGGATCGAGAGTGTAGCTGTGTATTTTGTGTATTGTATGCTTCTGTGTAGTTGTGTATTAGTATAGAGCGTGAGTCATATTGTGTTATGCGTAATGCGTGATAGATTTTCTTGATATTTTATATGCAAGTTATGAGCTTATTTGCGAGGTGTGAGGTGTACATGTGGATTTGTGAGTTTTATATGCTAGTAGTGGGATATTATAGCGAGGTCTGGATTCTAGTATGGTAAGGTATTGTGTGAGTTTAAGCCATTGGTAGTGAGACTAATGTCTTCATTTCTTATTGTTATATATATGAAGTGAGAGATGGCTTATGGTGGTAGACGGGGATGTAGACGAGGACCTAGTCGAGAGAAAGGACCTGGTCGTAGCCGTGGGGCCACTACTTATGGGGGTCATACTGGTGGACGTGGGGTAGAGGAGAGCGATGCTATACTCATGTGGTCTAGAGAGACGGAGATTCGGGTTGCAGAGGACATTCCTTATATATCCAAGGGCAGTGATGTGAGTGTGGATGAGTACGAGGAGGTTGTTCTTGAGGTTCAACCTCATATTCCACAGGGAGCTCTAGTGCCTCCGGGGATAGCCTAAACTGATACCTCTGGATTGTTACGAGCTATAGAGGAAGTTATGTGCAATCTGGAGCATAACACACATGGAGAGAGCAGTGGGGAGTCGAGGACAGATGCAGTTCCGGATGTTAGAACTACCGTCCTTCAGAAGAGATAATGAGTCTATTGTCGCAGACATGGCTTACGGAGATCGATAGGATCTTCAAGGCATTACAGATGGTCGATTACGGTCGGCTACTACTTCGTTTTATCTACGTAAGGATGCGGCTGAATGGTAGAAGGATCGTCGCAAAATAGTGGGCTGGCGGTAATGACTTGGGAGGCTTTTCGACAAGCTTTCTTTAATGAGTTCTTTCCGAGTACTCTTCGGGAGATGAAGAAAGCTGATTTCACTAATTTTACATAGATGACATCAACAGTGTAGCAATATCAGTGGACATTTACTAGTTTTTCTTTTTATATTCCAGAGTTAGTGTCGACGGAAGAACTTTGGATCCAAAAGTTTGATAGTGGAATATGTCATTCTATCCAGTCAATGGTGGTAGCGCGTATGTATGAGACCTATGAAAAGTGTGTTGGCAAACTATGAAGGTTGAGATGAGCCATATGGATAGTCAGTACGTAGTCGATGCTCGTCCTTCTCTATCTTCGAGCCAACCTGCCAGTTCCCTACCCGTGTCTGATGCGGCAGTCTTTATTGGAAACCATAGTAGCGGTGGTGGAAACAGTGTGGTTAGTGGCAGGGCATCCAATGTTGGTGGCGGTGGGGATTGGAAGAGCCTACACGATTCTTTCTTTACTCCTTCTCTAGGGGGCATTCTTAGCCTGCCCATCCTTCTTCTTCGAGTACTTCGGTACAGAGTTCGAGGTACTATAGTTGTAGCCAATCTTGCCATCTTTCACAAGATTATGGGCGATCTCCTATGTGTGGATTGTATGATGTTGAGTACCATAAGCAAATGTCGTGTCTTTTCATTGCGTGTCGACAAAGTGGGGTTAGAGGACACATGCAGTCACGTTACCCTGAGGGTTTCGTAGTGCAGAGTGGTTCGTGTGGGGCGAATCAGACTCAGATTCCGCTGAGATTGCTCAGAGGAGGTCGTATATACCTTCTCCTACTTCTTTTGCTCGTTCTAGTGAGGGTACTGCCAGTGGGGATGGTCGTGATTTCGGTGGGACTCGTGGGGGTTTTTAGTAGGATCAATCGTCTTAGACCAGTACTTATACTATGCCACGGGCTTTGGATGTTTCAGAGCCTTATTTGGTCTGAGGTATTCTTCCTTTTTTCTCTTCTTGGGCGCACATGTTGTTTGACACGGGAACTTCTTGTTCCTTCATTTCTATACGATTTACATGCATGATGCAGTTGCATTAAGATGAGTTACGTGAGCCCATATCCGTCGATACTCCGAGGGAGCACATCCTTCGTATTGGGAAGGTGTATCGTGGGTGCAAGCTTACTATATGTGATCATGTATTTAAATTCGATTTCATCGTACTCGAGATGTTAGGATTCGGTCTTGTTATCGGCATTGATTGGTTATCTTATTTCCATGTCGTTATTGATTGTAAAAAGCACAGAGTGTCGATGGTGACAGCTGATGGTGTCAGTGTTTGTTATCAGGCAGAACGCGAAATATTCCCTCCGTTTTCATGTAGATCGCAGGCTAGTCTGGCGTGTATGTTAGCTAACCTTTTCTTGTTAAAGGAGGTGGGTTTAGGAATCGAATCTCCCTGAGGATTTAAGTGAGCTTCCTTCTGTGAGGGAACTAGAGTTCCGGATTGATTTGATACCACGGACCATGCTAATTTCGATAGCGTCGTATCGTTTGGCACTAGCTGAGCTTGATAAGTTGCAAGTTTATATCGATGATTTAGAGGTGAAGGGCTTTATTTAGAAGAGTACATCGACATGGGGTGCTTAGGCATTGTTCGTTCTAAAGAAAGATGGGTCGATGCGAATGTGTATCAATAACCAAAAGCTGAACTGGGTTACTGTAAAGAACAAGTACCCATTACCTTGTATCGTTTATCTATTTGACCAGTTGAGAAGGTCTCAGTTCTTTTCTAAGATTGATCTTCATCTGGGTATCATCAGAGTCAAGTTCATGAGTCAGATATTAAGAAAACTATATTCCGTACTCGATATGGGCTGTATGAGTTTCTAGTGATGCCATTCGGTCTTACGAATACTCCAGTAGCATTCATGGACTTGATGAACTACATGTTTCAGCCATATCTTGATCGGTTCGTGGTGGTATTTATTGATGATATCCTGGTGTACTCGTCTACAGAAGAGGTATACCGTGAGCATTTACATGTTGTTCTATCTACTCTGTGGGAGCAACGCTTGTTTATAAAGTTTTCTAAGTATGGTTCTGACTGTAGGAAGTGAGATTTCTTGGACACATGGTATCAAATAGCGAAATAGCTATTAATTCGTCGAAGGTAGAGGCAGTTCCAGAATGGGAGCGATCGAAGTCTGTATTTGAGATTTTTAGCTTCTTGGGACTTGCGGATTACTACCGATGCTTTGTTCTGGATTTTTGCATTTGGCAACTCTGATGACTAGATTGACTCGGAAGGGAGTTAAGTTCGAGTGGGACTCGAAATGTGAGGAAGCCTCCCTGAGATTAAAAAATCTCTTGTTCTTAGATTCGATTTTGATCTTTCCAGAGTGAGGTAAGGGATATACTGTGTATTGTGATGCGTCGAAAGAAGGATTGGGATATACTGTGTATTGTGATGCTCCGATTTTGATCACGACAGTTGAAAATACATAAGAAGAATAACCCCACGTCTGACTTAGAGTTGGGAGCGATAGTGTTTGCGCTGAAGAGTTAGCAACACTATCTTTATTGTGAGAAGTTTGAGGTATTTTCGGATCACAAATTACTTATGTATGTGTTTACTCAGCGTGATATGGGCATGAGGTAGCGGGGATAGATGGAGTACTTAGATCAATTCAACTTTGATCTAGAGTATCATCCGGGAAAGGCGAAAGCGGTAGCAGATGCATTGGGTCGTAAAATTCGGTGCAGTCTTGCTTTTCTGGCCATGAATGAGTGAGAGATAATGCGAGTATTGGGGGAATTTGGACTGCAATCAGAGAATTATGACCAATTTGTGATTGGTTGGTGTATCAGTCGTCTAATTTGGTGTACTGGTATACCCTACCGTTTGGAACATAATAGTCATATTTCTAACGGCTATTAACAGTTAATTGATGAACAAGGTCTACAAATAGATGTTCAATTGAATGCTTGCATCAACAATTAAATAAGGAATTGCTCTATTACAAATCATATACAAACTTTGAGGCTAAATTACTCGTAAATATCACTTATAAAAGGTGTAATTAACTTCATATAATACACACTTATAAGTGGATTAGAGTTTTCTATTTAGACTCAAATTAATCTTTGTATTTAGAGTGACGGAGAGACTCTTGTAAGAGGATTTGGCGAATAATCTCAATACTCAATATTGGGTCTGAGTGGAGATCACATAAATCAACTTGGGTAGGAGGTGAACCCGCGAAGATCTTAAAAAGGATTTGAGGTTAGCCTATGAAAATCTGCACTAAAGATAAGCCCGTAAAAATCTTGGCAAGGTTATACTCCAAGACTTAAAGGGTTGTTTCAAGTGGAGTGATCGGCACCCAGAAAGTCATTCGGTTGTAATTGTTTTGTTGGTTATTAACAGAACCTTAAGCGTTTTGGCTTGAGAAAGTGGACGCAGGGGATCGCGGATGATCTTTGGCCAAACCACTATAAAAACCGATGTTTGCATTTCTCTACCCTTAACTCATTTTATTTTGATTGTCATATATTTATTGATTGAGTTATGAGTAGCAAAACCTTTAAGTGAATTGTGACTATTTTATAATTCCACAAAAGTGTTAAAATCACAATTCACTATCTCAATTGCAATTTACCATATGGGCCAACAAGTTTTATTAGAGCCTCAGCTCTAATATTATTTAGAGTTAACTGTCTTTAGTTAAGATTTATGGAAAAATTAAAAATTTTCAAATCTTATGCATAAGGGTGAAATTTTTTCTTCTAATCATTTAAAAATACTCCATATTTTGATTAAAAATTTTACAAATGGGGAGCATAATTTTTTTTTGTAACTCAAGTTTTTAAACCTTCATTGCGCACTCCGATTTCAAATTTCTATAAAAATGTTTGTGCTTTCATACTCTTCAAAGTGCAAAAATCTTAAAGTTTTATTTACACATTGCACATATTAGGGGGGAGCAATAATTAATTTCATTATCTTAAAAGATTATCATCATAAAAAAGAGAGAGATTATTGACCCAAATTATGAAATAATATTTAATGAGACAATTGTTGAAATAATTAAATTAATTAATGCTAAATTTATTGAGCTAATTTATTCACTAAGTGTTTCAGAATTTATTCATAAGCAAAGCCTCTAAAGCAACTTCAAAATACTTGACAAAGTAGTGGTCATACCAAGTTGAAAAATTGGCCTTGGTGTACCGGTACATCGATATAGTGTACCGGTAGACCTTAGCGTACCAACAGACTAATTGGTGTGACAACAGTCAAAGAATCAAGGTCAATTTGAGGCTGGTTGGTGTACCGGTAGTCTACTTTAGTGTACCGGTACACCCTGCTCTTTGGAACATAATGGTCATATTTCTAACGGCTATAAATGGCTAGTTGATGATCAATGCCTATGAATAGAGGCTCAATTGAAGGTTTGCATCAACAATTAAATAAGAAATTGCTCTAACAAATCATATATAAGTTTTAGGCTAAATTATATAAATCTTACTTGTAAGATATGTAATCAACTTTCTTATAATACACTCTTATTAGTGGATTAGAATTTTATCTTTGGACTCAAATTAATTTTTGTATTTAAAGTGAGGGAGAGGTTATTGTAAGAGTAATTAAAGGATTATCTCAATACTCAACATAAGGTATGAGTTGAGCACGTAAAAATTAACTTGGGTAGGAGGTGAACCCACAAAGATCTTGGCAAGGGTTTGAGGTGAGTCTGGCAAGCCTTCTTGGGCTTAAGGTTAGCCCGCGAAAATCTTGGTATGGGTATATTTCACTACTTGAACGGTTCTTTCAAGTGGAGAAATCGGCACCTGGAAAATCGATTGATTGTAATTATTTTGTTAGTTACTAACGGAACCTCAAGCATTTTGATTTGAAAAAATGGACATAGGGAAACGTGGATGATCTTTGGCCGAACCAATTTTAAAATCGATGTTTTCATATATCAATTCTTAACTCATTTTACTTTAATTATCATATATTCATTGATTGAGTTAAAAGTAGCAAAACCCTTAAGTGAATTGTGATTATTTTAGAATTCTGCAAAAGTGTTTAAAACCAAAAGTCATTGCAATTTGCCACATGAGCCAACAATATGAGAGATGTTTGTGTAATTTAGAAAAAAGTATTATACAAAAATAAGGGAAATTATCAAAAGTTTGCTAAAAATTGGAATTTTATAAGTTTATTCCTAAAATTTAAATGTTATAAATTTAATATTTAGGTTTTTAAAAGAAATCAAATAGATCTTTTTGCTATGATTGGAACTATTTGGCACTTGCCTTAGAGAAAAAGACACATTAGGTTAAAATTATTTTTATATGAGTAAGGTTTTATATATAAAAATATATAAAAAAATAATGACCATTGAAATATCTTATATGTTTCAATTAAAGAAATATTTCTTTTTCAAAAAAAGGAAAATGGAAAAAAGATATATTGCTATTAAAAAATTAAATTTATTATCATACATATAATATTGGTTAATATTAATTTAATGTAAAACTAATAAACATATAGCATTATGCTTTAGTTCAACTAATAACATAAATTGTATCAATGGAAAAAATATTTTGGCAGTATGATATTAAGATAATAGAAAAAATATTAGCAAAACTAATATTTACTATATTTTATAAGAGTTTTTACGAAATAATAACTCATGTAATAAATTAATATTATAAAAAATTACTAAATTGATATTTACTAAATTAGTAACTTAGTGTAATATTATAATATTAATAAGGACTGTCTTTTAAAATAAATCTTTTATTATATTGTATTTTAATTGTATTTGCTAATCTTATTCTATTTTATAAATTTATTATCATTTTAATATTCGGTACAATGTTTATTATTATTTTTTTAATTTCTCATATGTGAATATTTATTAATGATTATACTATAATTAAATACTAATAGAAATATTAATAAAATTAATATTATGTTATCCAAAATTAATACATGTAATAAATTAAAAATTTGGGTGAAATTGTAATTTACAATGTGAAGGAAATAACTCATAGGTATATTAATAATAGTATAATCATTACTATATATATATATATATATATATATATATAAACATGAATGAGGAATTAATATAATTCTATTCAATTAACACTTGTAATAAATGAAAATATCCTGGAGTAAAGTTGTAATTTGTAGTGCGAATACAAAGAGCTCATGGCTATATTAGTAATTACATTATTATAAAATATTACAAAATTAATATTAATTTTTTAAAAATTAACATATGATAAATGTAAAATTTTGGGGTAAAATTATAATTTACCCTTGGTGGTGGACGTTAATATATATAGTTTTTAAATAACGGTGGTGATTGTTGTAATAGTAATGGTGGTGGTGTAATAGTTTCGAGGTGTAACATGACTGCTACTAAAATACCGGATAATAATACCCAACAAGTGCATTGAGGAATGATATAGTTTTATCGGTCAAGTACCGGACTTAACGATTTCAGAGACTCCTACTAATCTAGTAATTTCCTAAGAAATCTTTAACATATAATTTATTCTCAAAGATTTAATTTATTTATTTATATTACTTTCTACTACTAATTTTTCTTGGGTTTTTATTTAGTTGAGTTGAAAAAACTAAACTAACAGTAAAATAGCAAAAAGAAAATAACATTATTAATTAAGATCTTCGCTAAACGAAAAATCTAATAAACTTATTTCCTCTCTCTAAGTATCCTAATTAATAAGCTCTAAAATATTGTTAATCTAAAAAATCACTGATATGTATAATCTGGTTTACTTTAATCTAGTATGTCATTGGGTGATTGTCAGACACTATAACTACGCCTAGGCGATTTCTAAGATACTCGGACAGGTTAAAAATCCTATATTTTAGACTAATTCAAATTTTAAATTAAGGTTATTAAAAATATATTCATTGATCAGGGTTAGGTTGAATCCGTTAATTTATTTTCATCCCCTAACTAAGAATAAAAATCTAGTACAACATAACTACGATGAAAATAATAACTTATGAAAAAAAATATAAATTTGTAAAGAAGACGATAAATAATAATTAATAAGAAAATAATTAAAAAATAAACTTACAAAATTATATTGAAAAAATTAAAAGAGAAGAGGAGTCTTGAGAGGCCCTCTCTCTAACATCGAAATTTAGATAAGAGAAAAAAAGAAAAGATTAGATAGGATGTTAGGGTTGGAATAAGCTTTTTTTATGTCTCTCTACTAATTATGATTACAAAAATATCCTTAATGAAATATTTCCTAATCAGATTTGAAATAAAAATAATGATATAAATCAAGTGTTGCACTTTTATCTTCCACGATTGACTAGTTAACAATACTGCACTCCTTCACGAAAAAATTAATAACTCGCTGTAAAAAATTCAGAATTGAGCTTTGTTTAAACAATTGGAAAAATAATTCAACGAGCTTTCTAATCATACCAAATTTAATACTAGAATCTCCTACAGAGCTTTCTTGAAATTAAGCAAAATTCATATCTTTGATTCATGAAACACTTCTAACGGGTGATCAAATCGCTCGCTGAAGACTTCATAAAACTCTTTTCTTGACACTTTAAATTTTAAACCAACATCCAAACATAATACTTGATATCATATTGCACGAGAATTTGCTTCTTGGTTTTAAATCATTATATTTAGCATCATAAATCCACAATTAACATTAAAACACTTAATACCGAAATGTAACAAGTTCTATATGCTAAATCTCTATATAAATGACTTAAAAACTCAATTATATGCAATTAATATATACACTTTCGTAGTCCAATAGCATAATGGTTGCGCAGAACGGAGCTGCGAATTTTTTTCAACTTTACTTGACTCATCTAAACTTCAATATCACACATTATTTATACCATAGAATTACATTATTAACAGTTTTGTATACTTTTTATAACTTTCATGATAAAATTTCTCAATAATCCATAAAAAAAAATAATGTATTTCTCAATATTTTAATGCTTTTTTATTTAAATTTTTTTATATGTTGGAGTTATAAAAGATTATGTACTTTCATGGATCATGAATAAATAATTATTTTTAATTAGTAGATATTTTGTATTTTTATTAATTTCCTTAAATTTTGTAGTGAATGTTTAGTTTTGGATAAATAAATAATTTTTTATTAATTAGTAGATATTTTTAATTTTTATTAAATTTCTCAAATTTTATAGTGAATGTTTAGTTTTGGATGAGAGAAGAAAGAAATGTAAAGGATAGAGCAAAGGGTACATGAGTGGACAGAGCATACGTGGACACACGAAGTTCCATAAAAAATTTATTGGAGTGCTTAAATTACATTTACACTAATATTTTCATACTAAATATAAATATGAAAAATTTAAGAGTAGAAATTTTAACACTTAAATCTTTTCTTCTATCTTAAATGGCTTATGTGAAAAGTAAAACTTAAAATTATTTTTCTTTATTTGAATGAGAATAATTGTAATTTAATAGATTTATGGAGATTACGTGAAAAGAAAAAACTTAAAATAAGGGACCAAAAATAAAGGAAAAAAAATAAAGGACCAACTTAAAATAAAGAACTAACTTCACTATCGCTACTTGAACCTCAATTGCAATAGAACTCAAATTTGTGATTTGTAATTATTTATGTTGTGGATTTGAGCTTTCCATTTTGCCCAACTTATGATTAGAACTTTTGTGAGGAATATCAATTATGATTAACGAACAAAAGAGCCACGAAAACTAAAAACCAGTTATCAATTTCAATCTTTTTCTTTTGTTTGATGAATCATTTTCTTATTGTCATGATAAATTTTTTATATATAATTTTCAAAATATTATTGTTTATTAATATTTTTTTATTTGATTTTTTAAACCTGCGTAATGGCCAATATGGTATTGTAATAGCCGCTTCAACAGATGTAATGGTTGTTACAGCTGTGAATTTCATTCTCGTTTCCGTAATGGTCCATAACAGTTTAGGCGATTCTCGAAACAGTTACGTAACGGTGTTACGTAATGGGAACGTCCGATATTAAAAACTTGATATACATATATATATATATATATATCAATACCTAAGTCACCAAAATTTCAAAGAGAGTGTGTTCTCGCACCCAATTTTCACTATAGTTCGTATTCTTGCTCTCAATCCTCACTCTTAGTCCTATTTCCGTATTTCTACTTCTAATCTTCGCTCCCCTTCTCACAATTTTTTAGCGCATGGTCGTCACGATTTTACATTTCCGTTGCCAATTTCTTTCATGTTTCCGCTATGCCAGCTGATGATTTAGATTAGTACTTGAATTTAATTATTATCATTTAAACATTATTATTATTTCTACCAGCATATTAACTTGTCCATATTTTCCAGTCCCTCCCCTCCACCCGTCACCTCCAATTTTCACTCAATAATTTATCTCTTTTTTAAGGACCTCAGCCGCCCAGCCCCAGCCACTCCTCTTTCCCCCTCTCTCTGAAAAAATCTCTCTCCTCCCAAACACTCCACAAAGAGACTCAGAGAGAGAGAGAGAGAGAAAGAGAATCTCACAAGCATGGCAGTACAACAAGAAACAGCATAGAATCTCTCTCTCTCTCTCTCTGTAAACATGTCTGCCGACGACGCCCTCCGATCTCTCTCGCTAGACTACCTCAACCTCCTAATCAACGGCCAGGCTTTTAGCGACGTGGCCTTTAACGTCGAGGGCAGGATCGTCCACGCCCATCGCTGCATCTTAGCCGCCCGTAGTCTCTTCTTCCGCAAGTTCTTTTATGGCCCCGACGCTCCCGCCGGACTCGACCCAACACGGTCGGGCCCGGGCTCACCGAAACCAACTGGACAGGTATTCACAGGGACAGACCTACTAGTTTGCTAGCAGATGATACTGCACCACCATAGTTTTTTAATGTCTAATAAAATTTGTATCTCTAATTTTAGTTTCAAATTTTCAGTGTAAATTTATTTTTTATATAGAGCTAAAGTATCCACAATAAATTTTATATTTATATACTCTGGCTCTGTTCTAGATATTTAGTTACACCAATTAGAAAGGGTAATTTTTTAATTTTTTATGTTATCTGTAATACTTCCCGTCACGTACAGGCTAAGCTTAGCCTAAACCGTTGCAATTTCTTTTTCTATTTTGTTACTATACGGGTTTGAATAAAATGGTGTAAGTATAACTACAATGAATTGAACCCATATTCAAGGAATAATAATACCGATTTATTAGTTCTACTAAATTTTCAAACTACTAGTATGCACAATTTATTAATGATTTATGTTATTTTTCAACAACAGGTGATACCGGTGAATTCGGTTGGGTACGAGGTGTTTCTGTTGATGCTGCAGTTCTTGTATAGCGGGCAGGTGTCGGTTGTGCCTCAGAAGCACGAGGCGAGGCCGAATTGCGGGGAGAGGGGGTGCTGGCATACGCATTGCTCCTCCGCCGTTGATCTCGCGCTTGATATGCTATCGGCCGCTAGATCCTTCGGGGTCGACCAGCTCGCTTTGCTCACCCAGGTTTTCACAATTCTCTCTATTTTGAGCAAGTCGGGTGTGTTTTATTCATTTCACAAATTTCATTTTTAGATTTAGATTAGATTAGATTCTATATATTAATAAGTAGACTTTTGTAGTTCCATTCAGTTTAAAAAACTGCTAAACAACAAGTTTTAATAATTATAAATTTTTCTTTTAATTTATTCTTTACCTACTTTTCTTTTTTTAAGCTCCTTTGATCATTGTAGTTGTCAATTAATTTGAATTTTGTGAAATGGGGGATATTTGAGCACAGTCACCCTTCTTTTGTGACCAAATTCTAATTTTTTAAGTAGATGGGTTTTATGCCACATTTATCAAATACTTAAATCTTTTCTAAACCAATTTCTCCGCTTAATTATTTTCTTAATAATTCATCATTTCTTTAAAGTACTTTGATGAATTTTTTTGTCAAATCAATTTCTATCTTCCAAAGTGGGGGATATTTAGCCATTATCATTAACTCTAATTATTAAAATTCTTCATTTTAAGTAGAGTGCCAATCATCTTATACTTTACCAATTTCTTCTTTTTATCAGGTGTTTACCAATTTCCCCCTTTCATAGAAACTTAGCCTTCTATTTTCTAGTATCAAAATTCCCGATTTTTATTCAGTTTGATTTTATCTCAAATACATGTAGTACTTGAATTTTTTTTTACCAATTTCTCCATCATTTATTTGACACCTTTGATCAGAATTATCATTTTTTTCATAAATTCTCCTTTTCCTAAACCAAATAGATCCATGTTGCATTTATTACAAGCAAAACAACCTTTACATTATTTCATAACTACTAAAGAAATTATTGTCCCACGTTTTTTTTTCCTCCTAAAGAGCTTTTCTGTATCAATAATGTCTCTGATTTCCAAATCATTGTTATTATTAATTTAACCATAGAAGTTCTACCCCAAGAGAAAGTTATTTCTGTTGGTTTGGTGCCATTTATAATTCCAAAATCAAATTTTAATTAAATATTATTCGGTAAAAGTTTGTTGTCTTTTTAAATTGGTTATATTTATCATCTCATTATTTGTATTCTTCACTTCAAGTTACTATAAATTGATCTCATGGGGTCTTGTCTTTTGATTTCATGCCCTTTTCTTGAATTGGTGTTCCCTATCTTTTATGTACCTCATTCCAGAGTTTCTAAATTTAGATTTTAATCTCTAGTCTTGTCTTCCACAGTGACCATGCCAAATCTTTCCCAAAGAGACACTTTCCTAATTTCCCTTTAGATTAAAATAAAATAATGAATACCAAACTATGCCCCAAGAAAACAACAATACCATAGCTTTCCAAAAATCTAACATTCTTCAACCATTTAAGCAACCCATCAATGTGCAACTGTGCATTTTTATCCTGTTGATTAATGTTATGCATATTTCTGGTGTCAAAAGCACAGTGGCACGTTTTAAAAATGGAGATGGAAATGGTACGAGACAACGGGAAATGTGACCTTAAAATGTTAGAGGAACGAGATGCATTGAATATAAATAATGTACAACTCTACTGGAAATTCAGTAAGATAAATTAAAAAACTATATGCATTTCTAAATACGATTATATATTTTACAATAATAATATTCTTTTAATGATAAAATATAAACTGAATCAATATTATAAAAAAAGTAGTTGTAAATTTTTTGTTTTTGTGTTACAAGTTTCCTAGTAGTAAGGAAACTTCTCAGAAACCAGTATATATAGAGTACAAGCTTTAGAAGAGAAGAGTTTTAATAGAAACGAGTTTCCTACGTCCAACATTCCTGATAATTATGGTCAAAATACACGTTTGTTACGAGTGTTTTCACACTTATTAAACGAATTTGTGTATCTAGAATGGTCTATAAATGCTTGTATATGGTTTGCTATTGAGTATTGTTATAGGATGAATCAACATATTATAGAATTATCTTTGCAAGAGAATATATGATTTCTAAGTTTGAGGAAAGGAAATGGTTTTGTACTTGCCAATTTTTGTGAAAAATATTTCATCTTTGCATCTTAAAACATATGAAATATTAAAGTTTTATTGAAGAATTTTGTATGCAACATTACCATGCTTGGCTTAACTTAGAAAAAAGATATACCCTTATTTTAGCAATGTACCATATAGGTAACGATCCCTTCATTAATTAATAGCTTTGCTAACTGATGGACTTATTGTACTACGATACTAGTGAAGTATTATTTGGTATTGCTATTTTTTTTTTTTACCTCTGTTGAATTACACAACTTCACATTGCTTACAGTATTCAACATTCACTCCCTAAATTTGGAACCATGTTTCATTTTGCAAATTTCTATCATATGATGTTTAGCTTTTTAAAGAAAAATAACAAAATTTGAGGAAAATAATTTGACTTTGCCTTTTCAATGTCGGGGTTTTTTGCATGCATTGGGCGGGCTAGTATAAAATTTGATATCCTTAGTGTTAAGAGTTTGGACACTTTTAAAATCATGGGAACCATAGACATGATTAGTATAATTAGCTCATAATTTTTGGAGTTGTTTCTTGTTCTTAGATTTGATCAAAAGAACATTTTCATTATTATACCAAGGGTGGAGAACAAAATCTCCACTAATGAGCCCTTAGATTGGTAATGTAGGATTATGTAGCTATTTGTGGTCCCATTATTTTAATTCATATTCATGTTAATAAAATCCATTTCCTTACTAATAATAATGATGGTGTACTAGTTTTTATTTCCCTTAAAATTGCGTAAATGAATTTTCTTTCTCAATTTTATTCTCTTCTCCATTGGATGATGAATATATACATTTCAGAAGCAATTAGCAAGCATGGTGGAAAAGGCCTCAATTGAGGATGTTATGAAAGTGCTAATAGCTTCAAGAAAACAAGAGATGCACCAATTATGGACTACTTGTTCCCATCTAGTGGCCAAATCCGGGCTCCCTGCCGAAATCCTTGCCAAGCACCTTCCTATTGACGTGGTGGCAAAAATCGAAGAGCTACGCCTCAAAACCTCCTTCTCCCGTCGCTCCCTCATCCCGCACCCTCAGCATCCTCATCATGACATAACAGCTGCTGCCGCTGCTGCCGACCTCGAGGACCAGAAGATCCGGCGCATGCGTCGCGCCCTTGACTCCTCCGACGTGGAACTTGTCAAGCTCATGGTCATGGGAGAGGGTCTAAATCTAGATGAAGCATTGGCGATGCATTACGCTGTTGAGAACTGCAGTCGCGAAGTAGTCAAGGCATTGTTGGAGTTGGGCGCTGCTGACGTGGATTACCCAGCAGGGCCTGCAGGAAAGACCCCTCTCCACATGGCGGCGGAGATGGTCTCCCCGGACATGGTGGCGGTCCTCCTCGACCACCATGCGGACCCCAACGTACGCACGGTGGAAGGGGTGACCCCACTAGACATACTCCGAACCCTAACTTCGGATTTCTTATTCAAAGGGGCCGTGCCGGGCCTGGCCCATATCGAACCCAATAAGCTAAGGCTGTGTTTGGAGTTGGTCCAATCCGCGGCCATGGTGATATCGAGGGAGGAAGGGAACGGGAACTTGAACGCCACCGCATCAAGACCAATTTACCCTCCGATGAGCGACGAAGGTAACGCAAGCGGAAGTAATGCTAGCAGTGGCAATATGGGGAATATCAATTTGGATTCAAGGTTGGTTTATTTGAACTTGGGAGGACAAATGGGGTGTAATGAAGGGGTTGAGAATAATAATAGCCAGAGGCAAGGGATGAGTAGGCAAAGTGGTTGTGACCCTTCAATGTACCATCATCACCCTAATGAGTATTAGCCATATAAACCTAATGTATGAAGTATTTATCTGTCTCATCCATTTCTCTTTCCCTCAAATTGGTAAGATGTTTATGGAAATTGAGCAAATTTATGAAGATAATATCTTGAATATGGTATATTTCTCTTCCAATCCTAAGCATGCCAAATTCTAATCTTTGTGATTTCTTTTTCTACTTAATATAAATGGAGGTGTATTTTGTCATGCAATGCTTAGGATATGGATTTTGTGATGGGAAAAGGAATAATAAAATTTAGAAGGTAACTGTTTTTCCTTGTTTTTTTCTCTTTTCGTTTCACTAAGTATCATCAGTCTAGTGTTGGGCTAGATGGTTGAGATAATATTTTAAATGAGTGACAAGGGGATATACCATGTTACGTACGTAGTATTATTTTGTTATAGATAAATCATATTTACATCCCCGAATTTCCGACGTGACAATGCATGAATAAATATACATAGAAAGTTTCTGCATACATGTATGTATAAGATTTCTTCATTGTTAAAATGGGTGAATATTAATTTTCCAAAAAATTATGTCAACCCCTTCAAAATAATTTTGATGCAAATAGCGTTTAGACTTTATAATCTACACAAGCATCAAGGATGTATATCAAAATGCTCATCCAATACAAGATAATATTCCATTTTCCTCATATTTTATATGCCATTTTGGATGGTGATTCCAAAGCTTAAAAAGGACTTTTTTCATTGATCATTAGATTGCAGTGGAGTGAGCATTTTGAGATGGAAATGAAAGGAGGAGACAAGGAGAATCTGAAAATGTTAATATGTGGCTACAAAGCAGGTATGCTTTGCTATTGCTGTATAGCATCCGAGACCTTGTGTATTAAAAAAAAAATTAAAAATATATTTTTGCAAAACCTATAATTTTAGTCTAAAAATTAATGTTCAACTAGACGCCTGAAAATACTCAGCTGCAACTGAAAGTGCTAAAAATGTATGTATGCACTCATATATGTATGCCATTGAAGTGATATTTGAAGTGGACGCAAGGTCAATCTTTCAACCGTTGTCAATCTCTACCCTTTGCATTTATTAATGCATTTACTATATCCATTGCTCTATTTAATTTGTTTTGACCTTATTATTTTGTTGTCCCCCGCGACCTTTCACAGGATTTATAGTTGCATTTAATTATTGTACAAAGGAAATTAAATTTCTTTCTTTGGTTTGGGATTCCGTCTGTTTAATTTTATATATAAATAAAGAAAATTTTAGTTAATGTACCATCTCCATTAGTTTTTAATTGCCACTTTAGATTAAAATACATAAATTAAGATAATCATTAATTGGTCTTAATTGTAGAGAAAAAAAAAATATTTTACTTTATTATCCTTCATTAATTACTCAAAACATATCATTACAATCAATTAATAGGGGTAAAATTAGAAAAAAAAATAATTAATAATTTATTGGTTTTCTAAAGTAACAATTTAAAAGGAATGGGGTGGGTAGTTAGAGCATTAAATCACTCATTTGTTTTACTAAAATATCCTTATTGGAATATGAAAACGTGTGATTCTTAGTGAGAGGATATATTGACAAAATATTAACTCGTATTAATTTTAAATAAGAAAAATGAACTATAATTTGAAATATACGAAAATAGAAAGGTCTGAGAGGGAGTACATTTTTTTACACCAGGTTATTTAGATAAATATGCATATATTATTTAGATAAATATGCATATATTATAGTGTAAGGGATTGTCACTTGAGAAATTTTATAATGTAAGGAATTGTTCAGAAATACAGTTACTTTTGTTTTGGACATGTATTGATTGTGCATTACATAGTTCATTTATTTGACAAGTTTTCCAACTTACTTAAAAATAACACTAATATGGAAATTGCTATTTAGTACTGGAACTGTTGTTCAAGAAAGGGGGATTGGCAATTTTTTCTTTTCCTTTTTCCCAGTGACTGCCTTATTATAAAGTTATCTTTATTCCTAAATTAAATAATTTTATTTTTTTTGGTACATCAGAATTGCATGTCATAATTAATTTGAACTACAGTCATTTTACAATCTTATTAATAGTGTATGGACTTCAACTGCTGGGATATCTAGGGTTTGTCTTCTTGTATGTTACAAGTAAAAATTTCTCTTCGGAATTTGAGAAGAGTTGGATGAATACAATGTAAAAGTCATATATTTTTTGACAAAAGCAGCAAAAAGTTCAAGTTTAAAACTGCAACATAATGCAATTAGACTATTATACAAAAAAATAAAATAAAAAATTTAAATTTAAAAACTGCTACCAAACAACACCTATTTCGTAAGCCCTTGTTTGGATATGAGCTTTATCCCAATACCCTGGCCTATTTGTGTTGACCTAATTAACATAATTAAATTGTTCCACACCATCTCATCAAATTTCAAGGTAACATTACGAAAATGAAAAGTTATTTGTGGCAACAATAAATTACAATATCTATTGCACTTAATAAATTAAGAAATTATATAGATCTTGATACTGTAAGCACCTATTTGTTCATTTGGTTATCGATTTTAAGTAAATAAATAAATTTATTTTTAATTATAAAAAAGCTAAATATATTAAGTTTAAAATTTTTAATTTATTTAAGCCAAAATATAAATAAATACAACTTAAAATATGAGCCGCTAAATACTATATAATTTATTTAAAAAAACAAATTGAAAAACTACCATCTATAAGTTATAACCAAACGATGGCATGCATGCATCAATGAGACATGCCATGTTTTTTTCTCATAATGGTGGGACCACCAAGCATTTTTTAGGTTTTTGTCTGGACTAGTGAATACTCTAATGACGGAAATTAGCTGTCCTTTTCTTCCTTTTTAAATAATTATTATTATATTCATTTAAATATCTACTTTGGCCCGTGGTATTTCAAGAAACTTGGTTGGATTTTGGGGGTATAAAAAAACTTAAAGTGGAATTATTAGGCTAATTGACAAATTTAATGGTTGTATTGCATGAGTGCGACATTAATAAGATCACGAAATGTTATTATGATTAATTAATTAGTTTTATATATTATTTAATTTCGGGTTGCTCAATGTTATCCACTTTCCCGCCACACTCTATTCCCATTTTTGGACTCTAATAATGCAACTTAAACTTCCGGAAACCTTGAATTTTGTCCTCTTCTAATTATGATCAGTTAGATTGGGATAAGGGTTGTAACGTCCCAAAATTTACGGGTAATTTTTTTGTAAATTTGAATAATTTTGTTAATTATTTAATAATATTTATTTTCTTTCGTCGTTACATTCATAGTCGTTGCTTATTTCTCATAAATTTAGTGTCTCACTTTTGTAGACATTATGTATATCATTTCATAGTCGTAGATTATGATTCGTAGTCGTAGTATATCCTTGACGATATTCGTAGAGTTTTCGTTGTCGTAGAATATCGTTGTCCAATGATTTGGAAATCGTTTTTGGTAAAGTTTGGACTCAAGATTGTGTATCGGTACACAGATGCCGACTTAGCTCCATTTTCCCCCTTAAAATCCATTGGAAGCCGGCATATAAAATGGGTACCAGTACAAAATTGTGTACCGGTGTACACAGTTAGAAAGGTATGGCCTAGTTGCCTTTATACACCTTTTTCAAGTTGTTTTTCCTCATTTTTTCCCCCAATTCCGAAACAAGAGAGAGAGAAAGAGATTGTGGGTTTTCTACTTCCCCAATCTTCATCCTCAACTATCATCTAACTTGAGAGATCATTCGGAGAAAAAAAAAGTGTAAATTCTCGATCTCCATTGCATAGGCTTCGAGTTGAGGTACATTACGATTTGAGTTCATCCGCTAGATCAAACTTGGGGCGGAAGTATTAGGAGTTTTTAGAGGATTTCATCTAGCATCGAGATTCGGTTGTCATCTAGTCTTCAAACCTTTTTTTATCACCAGTACGAGGCCTACGTATTGACATTCGTCTTGTTTCAAATGGCATAAAAAGCTCATTTGGAAAGGCTAAGAAAAGGGGGTTTTCGGACTGGCATTGGTGTAGTCTTTCATTAGCGTCTTTAGAGGCATATGTATTGAGGTATGAACATAAACGAATAATGGTATAAGTTTGAACGTATGCACAGGTATAATGTATGTTTATGTTTTAAGCTTTAAGTATATAATTCAATTAAGTATGAATTACATTTATCGAATGCCCTACGAGAATGAAGATAATTTGAGGCATTATAGTAGGTATATATAGTTGATATGAAGTATGCAATGTAAGAATGCGAGGTATAAGTATGTGATGTAAATATGCAATATATGTATGCAATATAAGTAAGCATGTAACTACGTGTAGTAAGTACAAGTAGGCATAGTAAGTATCAGAAGGCGGGGAATGAATAAGTTGGCAGCATATGTATAAGTATGTAAGCGTATATATAAGTATTACAAGCATGTTATGTATAAGTAATCATAACACGTTTGTTGAATAAATATAAGAAGCTTGTATATTATTTAAGCCTAAGTTAGATTGAATACTCATGCATTTGATTGTATGTATAACTATATATAGGTCACAATTTGTTGTGACAATTATGAAAGTAAATATGTTACTCATTCATGTTACGTTTTGCTATGACATATATATTAAGTATTACGTATGTTAAGACATTGTTAAGTAAGGCATTTGGTGAATCATTCATGTTTATAAGCATGACCTGATCATAAGCATAGTATGATCAGAAGCATTCGTGTTACATTTATAAGTATAAGGGAATAAGTTATTCGAAATCATAAGCATAAAGGAATAAGTTACTTGATTCACGTGCATATAGAAATAAGTTATCTAGGGCTATACGAAACACTCAAATTGTTTTAAGAAAAAGGGCAATACTAAACGCCCAAATTGATTTAAGAAATGGCATAAGAAATGCCCATTTTTGTTTTAAAAGATAAAGTAAGGGATAAGTCCCCAACTTCCTTTTCAAAATAAGACGAGATATGTCTCGTATACATAAGTTGCATTTATAAGTACTTGGTGTAGATGAGTTATGTTCTCTTATGCGGATGTTGTATTCATAAATAATGGTTATATTTGTATACTTTTACTTTACATGGTTATATATAAAATGATTATGTTCATTTTACATATTTACATACATGATTATTTATCGCTTACTGTCATATTTATCATATTGTTGATTTCTGACCAGTATATATATTTTTTCATGTACATCGTCCTCTAATCACTTTGTAAGTCCATAGTTTGGCTCATAATACGATTGATAGGTTGTGGAGATGCATATGCAAGGGTACATTTTGTAGCTACGGCTATTTGTATTAGACCTCATTTATATTTTGCTTTGGAGTTGTATGAAAGTATAGATATATTCTTGCCTTGTACATGAGACGAAGAACATATTCATACCTTCTTTCTTATTTCTTTTGGCAAGCCTATAGTTTGATTATGTATATGTAAATAACGGTTTATGTAGTAATATTAAGAAGTTGTTTAAGTTTTCTTCATTTAATTGTTGGCATTGTTCCATTGCAAAACTCTGAGTTGTAGTTATGCGTAACTGGGAATGGTAGATATATGTATCTCGTTTAATTTCTTTACGTATTTGCGGGGTCATGCCATTGAGTTTTAAGGTTGAAAACTTGGGGCGTGACAAGTATTGAAAGTATATTAAGTTGTATTTCAGTTCTTTTATTGATTTTTCTTTCTTTTTTTCTCACGACCTCGGGTCACGGATTTCGGGGCGCGACGTCTCTTTATTTTTAATTCTTATACTTTTAGTCTCATATTTTGAATATAGCACATATATAGTTCAAATAAGAGTTCTATTTGACCCATCTAGTTTTAGTTGTTATACTTTTTTGTCATTCAATAAACATATATAATTGGGATACGATATATTGTGACCCCTCTAGTTTCAACTATTACACTTTTCATCCCATATTTTTAAATAACACACAGACATAGATAAGATTACAATTAAATTTAATCTGATATGAACTTGATTTTATTTGGTCTTTATTAGAGAGAATCAACAATAAATACATGATCTAAAAATAAAAAGTAAAATTTAACTGAGCATATATATAAACAAAAAAAAATGCTTATAAAAATGTATAATATCAAATACAGGGTGTAAAATAAAAAGTAAATATATAAAAATAATTATTGATTTCTTTCTCAATTGAAAATATTGAGAGAGTTGAAAATTTGTTCTTTTCCATAAAAATATATAATATTATATAAGGATACATAATAAGTAAAAATAAAAAAATATGTTTAAAATATTTCTAAGTACGTTAAAACACAAATTGTATTTGGCCTCTCTTGTATTAGTTGTTACTTGTTCAAGCCATCACATGCATAATAAAAACTGAAATTAATTCCAACCCTATCAAATTTAGAAAAAATAGGATATAAAATGAATTTAATTCTAAAACTAAAAAAATTCAACAAAAGTTCAAAAAGAAAAATTTAATTTAATTTCATAACTCAAACGAATTTCAGCAAAATACCAATAAAAAATTAATTCAATTCCAAAAAATTCCCAATTAGAAACCCAAATTCAGATAATTTTAATCAATTAAGAAAACCCAAAACCTCAATTTCCAATTCTACTCAACCTCAATTTCCAATTCTACTCCATCAACACAAGTTATTAAAACAATAATATTTTTCCACAATCAATTTCAATCCAAGCATGGTTTACTATATATATATATATATATACATAAATGTATATAGTTAAGTGTATATATATACATATTACTAGTTAAAAACATAATTTTCAGCTCCACAGAGAAAATATACATATCGTACTTCTAAGGTGAAATCAAACGAGCCCCTGCGTTGGATCATAGTCTTCAAAATTATTTCCAATTCTTAAAACAAAATTTTCAGGCCAACGAGAATATGCCAATTGGTGTTTCTATGCATTTTATTTTTCATATCATGGTTAACTACGAATTGTAACTTTACTACTTAACGTAATTGGCCCAAGTTAAAACTCTTTAATATTTTTATTCATCCCACGGAAAATCTTTAACCGGAAACTTGGTTGGATTTTGCACTAGCAAAGGTCAGAAGAATAATGTCATTTATAAAGTGATTCAATATTTGTATTCCTGTCATCATTTTTAATATCATATGCAATTGAGAACATGCAGCCGCAATATTTTTTTGCTGTTTTTATCATATATTAGCAATGAATCTTGATCAAAAAATTGCATGGAAGATTTGTCATGTACGAGTTGCTTCAATACAATGAAATTCTGTAAATAATTTATTTAATTTACGGCCTCTTCTACCATACTCAGACTCGTATCAGTTTTGAGTGATGATGGTAGTGGTTTCGTCTGAACTTTGGAAATTGAGACATTCCGTACTCGAACCCAAATGATCGAGCTTGCTATTTTATTTGTCATGCTTTGTATTTGTATGCTATGATTCATTCAACTGTTGCTATTACTCAAAACTTTATACGAATGTATACATGGTATGGTATTAAAGTGGGGTACCACTACTTGCAAATGGGTGGTAACACAAACTATAATGGTATCACATTTTTGTCATTACTAGAAAACGGAATTACGCTGGGGCTCGAAGCATATTGAGCACGTGTTGCCTTCTATTTCTTTCTCAATTAATTTTGGAGAGGATGTTAACACAAACTACAATAGTATCACATTTTTGTCATTACTAGAAAAATGGAATTGTGCCAAGGCTCAAAGCATACCGGGCACGTAGTGTCTTCTATTTCTTTATTATTTAATTTTAGAGCATTTGTAGGTGCAATGGGAGGATAGGGGCATACCCTAGATTTTTTAGAAGAAAACTTTTTCTTAGGCATTATATTGATAATTGATATTTATTTCTCAAACTTATATGTTTGGCTTATCTTAGCATTGATAACACTACGATATAAGATGCATCTATTTATATTATTCCACTTACACAATTGATGGTGGAGGTTCACTACATCCAATGGTTAATGATTTTGATTCCCATGATAACTATGAAAAATATATAGACATTTATCTTGATAAACAATTTCTATAATATTTTTATGTTTGTCCGATGTGAAGTTTTTAAAGTTGTCTTTGTAAATATCAAATTTATTAATCTCTCCAAAAAATATCTAGATATATATCTTGCTAAACATTTTATACAATACTTATAGATTTATCCTTGATTCTCTAAAGTTTCTATAGTTGTCTTTGTAAATATCTAATTACTAAAAAAATGTATAATAAAACTATAGTATTAAAAAGTGTATGAAGATAATGTAAATATATGACATCTTGTTAGAGTTGCTAATAATAACAAAAAGAGTGCCACGGCCAAGTAAACTAAGATAGAGAATGAGCTCGTCTAACTTGAAGAGTGATTTTATCAGCATGTTTAATAAAAATACTTTTATAGCAGGATTTGAAGAATGCCACAGTCAAGATTAATTGGCCTATCGAGAAAATCCATACGATATATGGACAATATTTTTGTGAAAAAACTAGCCCAATCGGAAGAATTTTTGCGCTTCATATTGAAAATTTAAATTATCCACCATGAGAAAATGTCGATTTAGGGAAGCCATTACTGACACAAACCATCCATAAGTTGCAATATCCTGATGACTGACGTAATAACAAATCAAGCTTCTGAAAATAGAGACAAATTCACACAATTGCAGTGAACACTTTTCGACGGACGAATACATCCAATATACGCACCGAAAGGCCCTGTAGTGTATTAGACTACTTGATAGCAATCTACTGTGGATGTGGTCACCGTACAATAAGAGTTTGTATAATTCTTGAATCATAAACTCAAAAATGAATAAGTCTAGTTCGCTTGCGCAAAAGTGAAAAAGCTTAAAATTTTGCAACACTTTCAGTAGTTAAACTACCCAACAATATATACTTCATATACGCTAAAAAATGCTCTATGAAATCCACATACACAAGAGTTGTCCTAGAACATCAAAATAGCAAGAGAAGGACCAATGATTAACAAGAAAGCTAAAGCGACATCAACAACATTAAGACAACACACCATACTTTTTTAAGTTGTACTTTCTAGGAATAAAAAAAAGAAATATGTTGAAAAACAATCTAAAGAGTATGAGCAGCAACTGATAAAAAGAAGACTGGTACATCGAATAATCAAATGTACATGTGATGAAGCCTTACATACAAATGGATAACGATAAATCTAAAAGCTCAAAATATTATTCATGAAACAGGGTAAAGGACTCACAACGTGGTAATTGGTTCTTGTCTGGAAGGTGGCTATGTAAATAAAAATCTATATGAAACAAATCAAAGATTACCTTTTTCATCTTTATCTAAATGAAGATAGGCAAACAAAATATTCACAAGAAAACAATGCATTTTGACATAAACCAAAATTCATAATAATCTCAACAAGATATGAAAACAAAGAATTATTGGGAGAAAGAAAAAAATATCCATAAAAGAAAGATACCCTAAGCATAATGTAGATATATAAACTTACACTTTGTCCTGAAAAAAAGGAGTCCTCATCCAGGCAACGTGAAGCGTAAGTCTTGAAGAATGTATCATAGCCATTGCAGCTCGCAAGTGGTGACTGCCAGTTCGGTATTCGGACTCAACGGAGGATCTAGAAACGACATCCTAAGATATTGGACAAAGACCGAGTTGAATGCGAAAACTTGTAGTATAACATTGGGTTAATGGGCAGGTTGCCCAATCACTATAGGTAAAACCAGTGAGAGCA
>MKEJ01011562.1:0-12041 GCA_001753735.1 Embelia ribes
GGCTGACTCAATCTTTGCCTGAAATATTTCCGTTATTGTACACTGTATGTCTTGCTCCTATCGCCATGCATAAATTTTTGAGTTTGGAATATTTCTGATGCCTTTAATTTTGACACAGTTACTAGAGAGACATTTTGTAGCAGCTGTGAATGAAGCAGGTAAACAACAACTCGACATTGCAAAACAGCATGCAGCTTCTGTAACAGCTACTTTAAATGCCATCAACGCATATGCTGAGTGGGCTCCTGTACCAGATTTATTGAAATATGGAATTATCAACGGGTACTAGCTGTCTTTATTCATCATGCATAGTTTTAATCAGAGGGAAGGGACGTTACATCTTTTTATGGTTTTCTATGTTAATAGGTGCGGTTTCTTACTTTCTTCTCCCGATTTTCGTCTTCAAGCTTGTGAGTTCTTTCAACTTGTCTCACCAAGGTACTGGATCTAACATTTCAAGTATTAATGGATGATAATTTAGAAATAGCTAGAGTATATCTGTGGTATCTGTTATAATTTCGAATTTCTATTGGCAGGAAGAGACCTGTTGATGAGTCTGCTTCTGAATTTGATACTGCGGTTAGCAATATCTTTCAGATAGTGATGAATGTTTCCAGAGATTTCTTGTCTAAATCTAGTTCAAACGCCACTTTGATTGATACAAGTGAATATGAGTTTGCTGAATGTATATGCAAGAGTATGGTGTATTTGGGCTCTTCAAACTTGCAATGCATCTTTGCAGATAGCACAACACTCTCTTTTTATCTTCAGCAGGTAATCTACTCTTAAGATTTATTGTGTTAGGGTTGAGAAATCAAATTAAACTTCTTTTATGTGCAAATCTTCATCAGGGAAATGGTATTGAATTAAATATGTTTTTTCTTTATACCTCACATGAGTGTGCCTGGCTAGTCTTGTCTTTATTAAGGCTGTACAAAAGAACCAAGGAACCGAAATCCGATCCGGAACCAGCCATAGACGGACTGAAAAAAACCGATCCGAATTAGTATGCCCTTAATCCGGCACCGACCTGTTAGGACAGTAATTTTTAAGCCAAGCCTCAAATTACAATAAATAAAATCCAGAGCCGGACCGATTTGGACATAAGTTTGGACAGATCCAATCCAGACATAGCCTTAAATTGGAACCGACTTAAATAGTATACTTATAATTTATTTTACACATATATACATACCTATGTACATATAGAGAAAAATAATCAATTCTCCAAATTACATAGTAGAAAAGTGCTTATTAATAATCATTATATTATATATTACATATATGTGTTTCTAATGAATTGATAATACAACTAAATTTTGCAACTTCTTTGTTGCATGATTGCACTTTCATTTGTGCTCAATTTTTAAATCGTATAGATATTTTCTTCTACTCTTGCATTTTCGCCATTGTGTGAAATTATTCCTTTTCATGTTGGTAAAATGTCAAGCTATAATACATCGTCCTAAACCATATGTTTGATATTAATTACAACAGGATGATCATGGTCTTATTGTAATGCCTAAACCATATATTCGATTAAATATTAATTACAATATGATGGTCATAGTTTTGTCGTAATGTATATATATGAACAAAGTTTTGTATGTAATTAACACTAAGTATAGCTTAGTTCTTCTATGTTTTTTTGTTTTTTGTTTTTTTATTTTTTCTTAACTAGGGAACTACTGCCATTTTAATATATGATATATAATCTAGTTGCCTAATTAAAATTGAATAACTTGATAAAGTTGGCTATGACACCAAGCCGTTAATGATCGTGAAATGCTTAAAGAACCGAGAACCGGACCGAATCCGGTCCAAACCATAGAGGAACCGATCCGAACCGAGTTTGAGCAAGTTGGTTCCGGCTCCAAAAATCAATGACCTTCCAAATTGGGTATGTCACAGGCTAAAGGTGGAACCAATCCAATCCAAACCGTGTACACCCCTAGTGAAATCCTCTTAGATGAGCAAACTGGTAAAAGAATTCATACTTCAAATATGAGTAATACATAAATTTGTGGACAAGTTGGTTTTATACTAGCGGTGATGCTCAACCTATTTGAAGGCTTCACCTTTTGAAAACAATTATGAATTATCCAAGGTGGCATATCCTACTTCAGCAGCAATTCTGGCATGCAGTTCCCAATTTTTAAAGAGAAAAAAGATATTAATCTGGAGGGAAGGAGAGGGAAAGGAAAGGGAGGAACCTAACCTTTCTCCTATATGAGCACCGAGGAAAATGCAAGAACATAATATTCATGTCTATCCATCAACTGTACTTCCAGTTTTGGAAGGAAATAGGAAATGACAAAAAAGCAGCCTAATTAGTTATACCATAAATCCCTGTAAGTCAATCCCCGACCCTCCTCAAACCTGATACATATATCATTTCAACTAACATTTTCTTTCCGGATCCATCCTTTCCAATTGTAACCAAATCAAATAAAGCTTAACTCCTTCCTCTCTTTCCCTTACTGTCCCTCCAAATTCTTCAGTCCACACAAGCGGTCAGCATCATCAGGAAGAAAGTTCTGAACACAACCCTCTACCATTTAAAAGCCCAAGGAGAAAATATGTGCAATGGGACATCAAAAGATAGCCCATAATGATTGTCATTTTGATGCATACACATGAAAAAAAAAAAAAATGAAATTATGTTTTGGACCTAAAATGGGTCTCTCCAAGGCCTATACCATTGTCAAAAACAACAATTACATTATTACAAACAAGCAAAAAAATTGTTTCAGTTAATACTTAGCCATTTGACATTATTAAGAATTTGACAAGCTTACAATTGCAGTTAACTAAAACCAATTATATCCCGGATATCGGGGACAGAAAGTACGTATCTGATACCAAACTGAGTGGTTCATCAAGTGATATTGCAGTAAGTCTAGCAACAATGTATTATATTCATTTTTTCCTCCTGAAATAAAGATAATTTTTTTCCCATAATGTGTAACACTACCAAGCACTTACAACCAATGATGAGAGCAAAATTGTTGTCAATCCCTAATGTCAAATACAATGCACCATGACAGTAACCTGATGGCCATAGTTCTGCCACAAGAATCAAATATGTTCAGCCATAACTCTTTAACTGATCTAGCTACTTCAAAACCCCTCAATCATTTCTGAGCATAAAACCCTAGAGTTCTAATCAATTAATGCCCTAAACAAATATTCAGTAAATAAAAGCACACAAATGTGTTGGCATCCTCAAATTACATGGATGGCATCTTAGCTAGTTTGGCAACCACAGCTTTTAAATCCTTTCCCTGGACAACCAATCGTCTACTTCGCCTAATATCAAAACTCACCATCTTAAACCAAAACATTGAAAAGCAAAAAGAAAGGGCTTAGTAAATTACTAAAACATGAGTAATTTAGGAAGTACCATTCGAGAATACACTGTAGATGGAATTCATGCTTGCAACCAGTCACCTGAAAGAGAAAAAAATCAGGTACTTCTGGGGATTGCTACTCTCAACGGATCTCAGAAACAAAATTGCTTATATACATACCGTGGAGGGATCACTTTCAATAAATTCTTCAAGGCATATGCTGCAAGCATCATCACAAGCTTCTTGGATTCCTCCTTCCACAAAAGCTGCAGCTGATGTCAAATGGTCCTCGGTCTTTACCACCTCTTCCATAGCTGTCCAAGAAGAAAAGCAAACTTCAATATGGCGAACTTTTCTTGCAAGTCATACTTCAAGTTTTATTATTTACTTAAAGATATCGATTCACAAGGAAGTAATATTCCCTGATTAGTTGCTAGGAAAAGGATAACAAAAGCAAATCCTATCAGTAGATAACATGCAATACATATTCATTATCAAGACAAACTTTTGTTTCTGCATAATGCAAATAAAGTTATTCAACTATAAGTTCACAAGCTTAATCCTTATTCTAATATAGTTATAATACATGGAAAATCTACTCTCTTCTTGCAGATGAACTCCTCACCATCGGCAATCTTAAATGTTCACTGTATGCTTACTTCTTTACTTGAATGGCATTGTTTCACATAAGCAGTCTCTTCTCGATCGCTTGATACTAAAAGACTAGCCAATTTGTATCTTCCCTCTCAACGTGATATCCCTGAAAATGCTGAAGTCATTTCCAAACTCCGGGGACAAATGAACACAGTATCATATCTGCTGTGATGGGACCAAGGGATGCTCAAATAGTTTGCTTCCTTAATTTGCTCATGCAGAGGCAACCACCGATGGATTGGTTGCCAGCACTTGAGTAAACACTATTGAATACAATCCAATGGCAAAACCCCAATGTGAGCTAATTAAGGGATCAATTTAGTGAAGCCCTCCTTCTTCCGCAGTGATGTGATTAAAAAACAATCTAACTCAAGCTATGTGGGCCTGCACATACTAGTATAGTATGGTTTTATCCTTAGGCTGTCTGCTGCTACACGTTACAAAATGCAACCAACTGCCTAGCACTTTATTACTCTTCCAAACTCGCCAAACTCCATCTTACCAGGTAACCAATTCCTTATCTATCACCATCATCATCGTTCAAACCTTAAATTCTCAATAAATTGGGTTATGCTAAATGGAACCAAAATAAGATATCAAGTTGGGTAATTAAGTTACTTCTGTACAACAGACAAATTTAAAGCATATTTCCCATAAGCTACAATCATGGTTGTCAATCTCTTACGAGACACGAGACGTTCATACGATATGATACGTCTCGGAAGGTTTTCGTGTACATCATAGTTCTGTCTCTATTTTGACCAAACATAGATCGATACACGCCTTTCTCTTACGAAACGAGACATATCACGTATTGAACACATATCACCGATATATATACACTTAGTTTTATTGGTTAAAAATTAAAATTANNAAGTCGACACTTCCATATCAAAAACTCAATCGAAAAACATAACTCATTTAGGAAGTAAATCAATAAAATTATGCTTCGTACAGAGCAAAACAAAGAAAAAACCCAATTGGAGAATTTATAGATGGCTGGAAAAAATAGAAAAATCGACCAATCAAGAAGAATCAATCGGTTGCGAAGAAGAGAAGAATCAATTCATGTTGGTCGAATATAGTGCCAATCGAAATGAAAAGACTAAAATAAACCGATATTTGATTTGATCTAAGACTAATGAATTCGACCCTGAATGAATTTGGAGTTGATAAAGCGGTTAGAGTAGAAGGGTTGAAGACTAAGTCGTGTTAGAAAATAGAGCTACTTGATATAATGGGTCGGATCTTTGATAAAAATTGATAAAAATATACATATATAGGAACCCAATGTATAACATTTTCAAATGGTTGATGTAAGTGATGTTTGTATTTTTGTACTATTATATGTCTATTTTATATTTTTATGCTATATTTATATATCTCTAAGTGATATTTGTGTTTTTATATTATAAAATGGCTATGCTCAAAATACATATGATACACGAGACGTAACGAGACGATACACAAAGTTATTAAAAACGATACAACCTTGGCTACAATGTATAGTTACTTCTTCAGAACAAGAACAAAACTTCTCCCAGTTAAGCCCGTAACCTATTTCCACACCAAATCTTCCGTACCAGGTCTCTCTCAGGTGCACAGCTACAAAATGTTGCAAAATCAGTCCCACAGAAACCTTTGGACTACCAGTCCATTGGGTTGTGAAAAGTCAGGGGTTAAACTCTCTTAGCAGCAGTTGTCCCTCTGCACAATTTGTGGTCTGAGACTGTCTTCGTGTCTTTGTGCTTGAGTGGGACTGTTGTGATGGATATCCTTCCCAGAGTCAGTAGCTATGGCTCCCCTCAGACATTCCGCACCAATGGAGGACTTATTGTAACGCCCACAGAAGGCTTCGAAAACAAAATGACTGTAAGGCTTATGTTTGAAGCTTAAGAGCGAAGTGGTTTATTAAAAGAAATATACATGAATCCCTTCATAAACTTAAAGCACAGTAAGAAAAAGAAATCCTGAAAATGTTGCTCAGGATATTATTTGGTATGTGGTGTACATCGAACCACACTAACACAGAACTAATTTTCCAACTGCGACGAAAGCAATAATGTATCTAATAGGCCGAAGTTTCTGATAAACCTGACAGGTAAAAGTAATTTTTTCAGGTTAAATGGTAAACCAATACACCCACCCAGAATTTTCGGGTAGGAAGGGCCAAGCCCTTAGGATTTATATAGGTTCTAGGCATCTCTTTATTCAGTGGAGGCCATGTAGTGGATCTGTTTGGAAAAATTCAACTTTTATGCAATTAACGTTATGGAGATTTCGGAGGTAGGGGGACCCTGCCCCCCACTACCCTTTGGCCTGCCAATGATAATTCAGCTCACAAGTTCCCTGGCAAACCCAAATTCCACACACATATACATATATATGTATATATATATATAATACAAGCTTCAATAAGATGAAAACCATTTCCAAAATCACTTGTAAACAATTTCCAGAAATTATAGTGAAGATCTCCCCAAAAATAATTGAATTGAACCAATGACTCGATCAAAACAACAAAATGCTAATTCATAGAGAAACAAATAATGCAAACCAAATTTCGGAATTAACAAGGAAAGGGAAAGAAGGGAGAAATTGTACGAGATCTTACGCGGATCGGAGCAACAATCCAAAAGCCCGAAGGAATGAAGGAAAATGATGAATGAGAGAGAGAGAGAGAGGGGAAGCGGGAGACATTTGGGAAATTTGCCCCTTTTGTCTCCCCTTCCTCTCTTTTATCTCCCAATTTAGCCCTCATTTTGTTGTTGTTGTTGTTGTATAGCAAGTGTTTGTATAAATTCCCGAGAGAGAAGAAATTTTATGATTCTGGGTAGTGAGAGAGTATCACAGCAAGACATTTTCATGAGTTTTGGGGGGTTTTTAGATAGCAGCAATAGCGGCGGTGGTGGCGGTGCGAGGATTGTCGCCGATATGCCTTACGGCGGGTCGAACACCGCCATCATGCCCGCCGGGCTTCTCTCTCCGCCGTTGTCCAAATCCATGTTCAGCTCCCCCGGCCTCTCTCTAGCTCTTGTATAAACACCCCCCCTTCCTCCTCCTCCTCTCTCAATTTAAGTTTATCTAAGGGCTTGTTTGGTTGCAAAAAAAGATTAGTTTTTTTATCTATCTATCTATCTATCTATCTGTCTGTGAACTAAGTAAAAGTCAGATGTATTTAGCTGAAAACTTCCAATTTTTTTTTTGCCTAAAGAACAAAAAAGTACTGTTAAAGGCTGAGTAGGCTAATATAGTCAAACAAGCCCTTATTTGATTAATGTTTAGCTAGAAAGCTAAACTCTTTTGTTACTGTTTGAGTCTTAAATAGTTGGAAGTTTTCAGCGGTATTATTTCAGATTTTTAACGGAATCTAAAAAGGGTTTGGTTATTTGTTTGAAATTTGTACCTAAACAATCACAAAATTGTTAGGATTTTAGTAGGATCTTTGACTGTCTTTCCAGATTTGTAAACTAATCACTCTACTAAGAATAATATCTCTGATTACATGTTATGTTTGGTTGATCTAATATGAGTTTTTTGTTGTGATTTCAGCAAACGGGGATGGAGGGGCGAGGGAATGGGGCGAGGATTAGCGAAAATTACGATGTGAATAATACTAATAGCATTAATGGTTTGAGGAGGAGCCGAGAAGACGACCATGAGAGCAGATCCGGTAGCGACAACATGGATGGTGGATCTGGTGAGGATAACGATGGGGATGACAAGCCTCCCAGGAAGAAGCGGTACCACCGCCACACACCTCAGCAAATCCAAGAACTTGAAGCGTAAGAACCAACATTTATTAACTTCATTTTATAAAATAATGGTACAATGATGAAGGCTTCTTCTTAGTTTCATTTTTTGTTTAGTTTGTTTAAGGAGTGCCCTCATCCAGATGAGAAACAAAGACTAGAGCTCAGTAAGAGGCTTTCTTTGGAAATTAGGCAGGTTAAATTTTGGTTCCAAAACCGCCGGACCCAGATGAAGGTAATGAAGTTTGGTACCATATTTGAAAAAAAGTTATTGGATTTGCTCATCTAGTAAATTATATTGATTTAATTAGGGCTTCTTTTTGTTTTGATGTTTTGTTGATTGTATTATCAGACACAGCTCGAAAGGCATGAGAATTCGATTCTTAGGCAAGAGAATGATAAGCTACGGGCGGAGAACATGTCGATTAGGGAGGCAATGAGGAACCCAATGTGCACGAATTGCGGTGGGCCTGCGATAATAGGTGATGTGTCACTAGAGGAGCAACACCTTAGGATCGAGAATGCTCGCTTGAAGGATGAGTTGGATCGCGTTTGTGCCCTAGCCGGGAAATTTTTGGGCCGGCCCATTTCGTCGGTTGGTGGCCCAATCCCAACGGTGATGCCCAATTCCAGTTTAGAGCTAGGTGTTGGGAACAATGGCTTTGGCGGGCTAAGTAGTGTATCCACCTCATTGGGTGATTTTGGTGTTGGGGTTTCTAGTACCTTATCGGTGGTGCCGCCACCTAATAGGGTGGTGACTAGTGGCGGGATCGAGAGATCTCTAGAAAGGTCAATGTATTTAGAGCTTGCTTTGGCTGCAATGGATGAGTTGGTGAAGATGGTTCAGACAGATGAACCGTTGTGGTTTAAGAGCTTTGAAGGGGGACGAGATGTACTTAACCATGAAGAGTATATGAGGGCTTTTAATCCTTGTATTGGGTTGAGACCTAATGGCTTTGCAAGCGAGGCTTCGAGAGAGACGGGTATGGTGATTATCAACAGCTTGGCTCTCGTGGAGACACTAATGGACTCGGTGAGAACTTTGATTGAGTATTGTTTGTTTTAATTGTATTATTAAATTATTTAGTCTACGTTTATATTATTCTTTTTGTTGATTTTTGGATTTGTGATTTGCCAGAATCGATGGGCGGAAATTTTTCCTTGTATGATTGCTAGGACAACCACCGCTGATGTGATTTCTAGTGGCATGGGAGGAACAAGAAATGGTGCACTTCAGCTGGTATCGTGCCTTCATTCCTTAATAGTGATCCCAAATTTAATAGCTGGAAAAATTAAGCAATTCAATCTACCCTAGGCCGTTGTTGAATTTTGTTTTTGATTTTACTGATTGCGAAGCCGAATGGTGCTATTTCCATATTTTCATGGAATTGTTTTGAAACTAATGAACAACCTTTTAGGTTTATGAAAAGTGACAGTTTAGCATCACGGAACACTGCCTCGACATTATTACTTTCTATATTCAAATCCACGAGAATTTTCCTATTTGTTTTGCACTTTGATTTTCCTATATGCGTTCTTTGATTTAAGAAATGTTTTCAACACTGTTTTCTTTTGGTTTTGGGACTGTTATCAGCATTATAATCAAATGGACCATTGATTCATGATCATAAAAGATTTTCTTTTTATTTTTTTATTATTTTTTTGTCATTTATTGGTTCTAGATGCATGCCGAGCTTCAAGTTTTATCACCCTTAGTCCCCGTTCGCGAGGTCAATTTTCTTCGTTTCTGTAAGCAACACGCCGAGGGAGTATGGGCCGTGGTCGACGTGTCAATCGATAGCATACGTGAAGCTTCGGTTACACCGACATTTGTTAACTGCCGAAGGTTGCCTTCCGGCTGTGTGGTGCAAGATATGCCTAATGGCTACTCAAAGGTAATGTGATTAACTATAACAAAGTTAAATGAATTACTTGTTTGTGCTCATTTATTGAGCTCTTGTGAGTAGGTTTACTTGCATAACCTCTTGTGTTTAATGAGTTTGTTGAACTAGTATTGGAAGTTAGTTGTGAATATTTAATGGGAAAGAAACATGTCCAAAAAGGCAAAGGCCTATTTTCTCAACAGGTCAATATAGTATAAATTTATATCAATATGTGTGAGATTTATCCTTTACTTAAAGGAGGTGCTAAGATTTTCTTGCTGGGATCTTAATTTTATGTGCATTATGAAATAATTGAAGTAGATGCTGGTAGCGATGGGGAATTATATTTAATCATCAAATTTAAATAACGGGTTTTGCGTAAATTCGGATTTTCTTTTTTAATTAAGATTAAATCAGTACGCCACCGAATTGAGGTTTACCAGATTATAATATTCACTGAAGTCTCTATAACTTGTATTCTGCATCTTGAGACAAATTAATTTCTTATCATTAGGGAAAAGAGCATTGCATTGTAATCTTCAAACATTGGGTCAAGTAAACTATGCATTTGATGTTTCTATTCCAATCTTTGATGCTTTCTTGGTTATCCCCAGGACTGCATTTCAATATATAATTGTGGATTGCGTGATTCCATGCTTCCAGCACTACAATGTTTTGTTTCTAAAAACTGGGTTTTTATTTTTTAAATCAGTTTTATGACCTCATAGTCAAACCCCAATAGACTAGCTATTTTGTTGTCATGTGGGAGTACCTAAGCTACCCTTACACATCTCTCTATGGGCCACCTCGTTCCTTCAAATCTTGCTCAACTTCATCTTAGTTAAATTATATAATTACAAAGGATGTTATATTTTATGCTGAAATTTCACATATAACCAATCTCGAATCTTCTCTTAGATATGTTTGGTATTGAAAATAATTCTGCTTTTCAAATTTAATATCTTGTATTGTCGAATAGAAATTTAAGTTGACTTGCATTGTCCTCTATTTCTTGAAAGCAAGTTTGACCGGGAATTTTATTTTTTATAATGTGGTGTTTTGACCATGCATTCTAATGACTTAGTATTTTTATGAAACCATACACATGCCTTAGTTTTGTGATGTCAGTATTCATTTGGCTTTGTGTGAAGTCACTTAAAATTGTAGAGTAATATATTAGCATGGGTATACTTTTGGCAATTTGTACATTTTATTAATTTAATAGACTGTTTGATATCAAATTATCCGGATTACTCTTGTGGCATTAAGAGGAAATTATTTGATTTTGAAATAAACCATTTAGTGGTGGTTGATGCTTCTTTATACCAGTTTGTTAAAGTCCTGGTTCTTCCTGTGTGCAATATTAATTCCAAGTATCGTAATTAAACATCCATCACAATTTTTGTGTGTTGATAGTCTTTTAAGTTTGGTGCGGGACTTGTGTCCAACAAAAATCAAATTTTGGTCACATGGATTTTCAAGCATACTAGCCAGTAAACATTGGGAAAGATGAAAAGTGGAAAGTTGTTTTTCCTTTTCATGGATTGACCATAGAGTTTAATATTCGGTATAAACTTAGAAGTAAATGCAATTTTGTAGGTGACGTGGGTGGAACATGCAGAATACGATGAAAATGTTATCCATCAGCTGTATCGGCCTTTGATTGGAGCTGGCATGGGGTTCGGTGCTCAAAGATGGGTAGCGACTCTTCAAAGACAATGTGAATGCCTAGCCATTTTAATGTCATCCGCTGTCCCTACAAGAGATCATACCGGTAAAAAGATAATCTCCCATAAGCTTTACAAGTTACTTTTTTAATCAAATGAGTTTACATCTCCCATAAGCTTTACAAGTTACTTTTTTAATCAAATGAGTTTACATACACAAGTAACATAGAATTGTAGCCCATAAAAATTATGTTTCCAGTGATGATATTATCTTGTCACACTTTATTTTCATGTGTATATTGTTGTCACTGGAAAGAATAATAGCTCTAGTTACAGTAATATATCTTATTCTATATTCTATACTGAAAGGAATCCTAGGCATAGTTTCCATTTCTTTTGTTGATGATGCTTCATATTTTGGAAAAGTAAAATGCTACACATACATGATGTGACTTTTGTGGTGTAACCTTTTTGCATATCGCGTTAAAATTGATTCATCAATCATTTAGCTTGTTTGGGAGGAACAATAATTATAGAATCTGTCACTTTTACATTATTCTGCTATACAGAAGTATGTAAATGTAATACTCACTCCAAATGTTACAAATGATCCAAATGACGAATCTTTAGCATTGCCATTTAATAGCAATATTTTGCTTTAAATTTTAAAGCATCGCAAGCGTAAAGGTTTAATTTAATTGGAATTTCCTCCATGGTTTTTTTTTTTTTTTTTTT
>MKEJ01011566.1:0-18129 GCA_001753735.1 Embelia ribes
TGCGAAATTGAAGCTTATAAGAGAAGTCGATATTTACTTGCTAATGCAACTTTTTGGTCCTAATTGCGTCCCTTTTATGCTTCTCGTATGACAAAGCTTTAATGGCTTGCCTGCGAATGAAGAAAGGTGGCTAATTTTGACTTTCTATACACAGGTCTCACCTCTTGCTTTAGGGAGAACATTTGCTTATTTAATCCGAAGACATTGAGCTTTGCCATTTTATTCTCCTAAGAAAACTTTGATTAATTTGGTCAACTTTGTGAGCTACATTGACCTTTGGATTTTTTATGCACTTCTAGAAATTCTAGTTATAGAATGTGTTCTTCCGTCCATCTGCGTACACAAATTTAAAAAATTTGTCATTTTTCATATATATCTAAGAGGTTTGAGTTAATAAAAGTAACAAAATTTGAGGAGAATCCACATAATTTTTTTGGTAGGTTTTAAAGTTCATAGTGCAAAATTCGAAACAATATATTTATATTGTCAAAATTATAAACGGTGTTAATGAAAATTACTATCAAAGTGAGGTGTTCAAAATAAGTTGTGTGAATTATCTCATATCAAATAATTAAATATTTTATTAGTTGTATATATACAATTCTCATATATTTGTACAAAATATAATCTAGTACATTAAATGCACACGAAGGTGGAAGCATCATGCATGTGCTAGTACTGGCACGGTCAAGCGTGGCTGGGCTAAGGCTCGATAGCTGGTTGTGCATGGTTGCGTTACGCGTATTTTTGTTTGGGTCAAGATATGAGGTCGAGACTTGAATTTGGGTGCGGTTGTAGTTCGGAACTAACATTCTGTGTTCAAAATATTTAATTGATTAGACCAGGCGTTATATTTAAAATTATTGTCTCGTCTGGTATCCTAATTAATACAGTGTTTATATATTTCAGTAAATCCATTTGTAATAGTGTTGTAATAATATAATTTTTATTTTTTTCAATTATTTATTAATAAATTTATATTATTTCAAATTTTATATTTTTAATTTTTTATCTTATTATTATTTAAAAATTATTTTAACCATACTACCAACAAAACTTCTTTCAATCATTGATATAGAATTATTTTACACTAGCTGGATTAGATGCATAACATACATACAAAAATATATATGTGAAGAAGATGAAATATACACCAGTATCTTCCATCCATAATCTACTGTAAATAAATCTTACTCTTTAAAAATTTTTCTCTTTTAACTTTTGCACCCAACCATGAGATACCTGCACCCCCTTTCCCAAGCATGGGTCTACTCTATGCTCTTAGAGCATTCACACCAATTTTTAAAAAAAATTATTTTTTCTTTTTTAGTTTCTCAAATGAGAAATTGAAGATAAAAATATTTCACATTAGCTTTTCTATTTCCCAAATTTTTTTTAGAAATGCTATAATAACTTTATTTATTGAGAAAGTTACTATTCACAATTTTTTTATTAAAAAAAATCTCACCCAAATAAAATAAATATACCAATATATTGGAAAAAAAGATTCAAAATTTTTATGTTTTTATATTTATATATTTTTTTAATGAAAATAAATTTTTAGAAAGTCTGTTGTGAATCATATTTATTTTGTATGAGAATTGCATTTATTGAAGATGAGATTTAGAAATAAAATGAAAAATATTGGTGTGAATGATTTAAAGCCTCGTTTGGTTAGCATTAGATTTTCAATTTTTAAAAGTTGGCGTTAAATTTTTTTTCATAGTTCATTTTTCTATATGCGGAACAACTTCTGAAAATTAGTTTCAAACTCTAAAACTGAAAAAGAAAATTATAAATTTTTTATACCTTACTATGTTGACTATTTTGTCAATGTATATAATTATTTTTTTTATTACACATAATAAATAAAAAATGTATATGATTTTGAAAATATTAAAAAATATAGGTAATAATAAGTTGAAGCACCACAAAATATTAAGATCTTATATCAAGATTCAACTTTTCTCAACTCTTCAATCTATCCACAAAATTTTTCAACAAATTATTCATTTTCTAGCTTCAACTACTTGGATTATTGAAGCGAAATAAGTAAACTCTATGTACATCATTTGTTTTGTTAAATATTTTTTTATCATAATTTATATTTTTATACAAAAATAATTATATGTTTGGAAATTTTTGCTGATATTTCAAATTAAAAAATAAAAACTTAAGACTAGAAGATAATTAGAATAAATAAATATACTTTTTATTTTTTGAATATATAAAAATAAATCACATCTGTCAGATATTATAATTTTTATAAAAGATTTTTTTAAGTAGGATTCAAGATAGAAAAATTAGGTTACAAATATAAATTAGTAATTAAAGTTGTACATTCATTATTTCGAATATAATCAATCTTTACTATATAGCTAAAGATTTGAAAGCTAAATTTTAAAAACTGACAACCAAATAAATTTTAATATTTAAAAAATTAAAAACTAAAAATCAGATACTATCCAACCGGGCTAACCCGATCTCCAAATAATATTAGAATAGAAACAAGTACCTTCCGTATATGTTGCAAGGAGAAAATTTTGTTTCATTATAAAATCCCAAATCCCTATAATTTAATATTCTCAAATCTAAACACAACCCCAAATTCAAACTCCATCCAAAGTAGATTACAATATATACGGAAGCTCAGCATTGCATAGGGCGCCCAATACGGCAGATTACAATGAACAAAGACTCACACACACTTAGAGTCAACCATTTTTGTCATTTATCATTAATTCGTAGCACTTATTTATTCTTGTGTATATATATAATATTGCAAAAAAGTTAAAAGATCGAAATCTCTCCTATCTAAAAAGTCCAAAGACTCTCGACTACTCCCGAATCTTGACTTTTCCACAAATTATGAATTTTAAGAAGTTATAGAGTTAGGGTCCAATCTTTATATCATTAGTCCTTTATTATTACAAGGAGATGGCTTCTTATTTTTATGGCATTTGATTATTTTTAATTTTTAATTTTTAAAACCGGGTGGAGGAGAAATTATTTTTTAAGTGAACATGTGAACGATTGAAAATGATATAGATTAAAACATTACAAGAGATTTTGAATCCTTTTGTTTTATTAATGCGTTCATGTTAGTAGAGAAGAAAACTTGTGATGCCACACAATGAGAGCGAACAATGAGAGCGAATAGAAAAGAAAAATAGAAAAAAGTAAAGAAGAAAATTCAGAAACACAATCAAATTTTATTCATTATCAAAATCAATTAATATCTTATAAGCATGCCTTATTTGCAATGAGAATAGAGACATACTAAATTAGTAAACAATCTTAAATCCTAGTCAAAACTAAATCAAATATTAACAAAATAAATTTGCAATAATTTATAAAGATAAGCTGCTAAAAATAAAAGATAAGGAAAGATGCTTTATCAACACTCCCCGATTGAAATAGAACTTGACTCCGTCGAGTGAAAAAAAAATTTGAAGTTTATCTTCCGCATCATCCTTTTTTTACTTGAAGAAACTTGACCTCAAGTTTTCAAAATTTTTGCGATCTATGGGTTAGCCAAACAAAATTTTCCATTTAGAAACCCAACGCTTAAATTTAGGAAGACACCCATACATTTGAGCACATGTATCATGATCTAGCATTCCTTTAACATGACACATTCGCTTGAACTTGACTTTTCAATTAGACCATCAAGAACATAATTTCTATGAGAACTGAAAAGAGTTGTTTGTCATTTCCTCAAATGGAAGCAGAATCAACCCGAAAAGAGTCAACGTACTCGCACTACGGCTTGAAGTGCACCTTTCCAAATTCTTTTTCATTTAACACTAACACTAACTTCACACATTTTTCGCAAAAAAAAAAAACTACCAATATGGGATTACTCATATAGAGCTAACAAATAAGGATCAACAAAATCTGACCAAGGCGCTGGGTAGTCACTACTGTCAATCAATTTGTTAACAACATAACCAATTTCGAAAGCATTCCCAGTTGTTTTATCAACATCCATATCCACTCGGCAATTTTCTAGTCTCTTGGGGCCATTTCTAGAAACCAAACTTTTATGGGCAAATCTGTAATGGCATGAAATCTTGTAATGGCACGAAATCTAATAGGTAAATCCATACACTTGCTAAATTGCAGAGGGCAATTTTGTTAATAAATAGAGAGAGTTTTTTGAGGCTATGGTGACAAGAGGAAGGGTAACGACTTTACGAGGGTTAGGGGCTAAGATCAATTGGGGTTGTGACTGTTTGTCTACGAGGGTTCCGGTTGGAATAGGACAGTGATGATCTCTGGTGCTAAGTTAGTGGCGATGTTATGATAAGGGTTTTACAAGGCTATCCCATCACGATTAATTTTTGATGGATCAAGAGTTGTTCTAATGCCAAACTTGTAATCCACAATGAGAGTGAATAGAAAATAAATATTAGAATAATAAGAATTGTGAAAGAAAGAGAAACAAAAGAAAATTTAGGGTTGGTTGATCGGTTCTATCATAACGGAATTCTCAAAAATCCGAGAATTCGAAATATTTTTTTCTTAGGATCCAACCAAACCCAATAATTCTGAAATACGAACCCAAAACTTTAAAATACCCAAAAATTTTTAAAACTAAAACCCAAACCCGAACCCGAACCCGAACCTAAGCTATGAACAAAAATCCAAAACCGAATATGTATAGGTTCGGTTTGAGTTTCGAATTACTCGAACCGATGCACACTCCTCAGAAAAGTGAAAAGAGAAACTCAAAAACATAACTAAATTTTATTCATTATCAAAGCTAATTAATTCCTTACAAGCATACCCTATTTATAATGAGAAATAGGGAAATACTAGATAAGGAAACAATCTTAAATCCTAATCAAATCTAAAGAAAGATGCCTTGTAAACTTGGTAGCTCACAAGTTCACTAAGCTAGGGTACAAGTAATTTTATTGCTTCTCCGGTGTTGACAAGCGTTATTGGTTGAAAAAATTATTTAAATTCGTCGTTCTACGTTTCCAATATCGTTCTAGAAACTCGCTTTTGAAATTTCATTAGTCCTAAGAAGCTTACAAGAACAAGAAAAAGAAAAATATTTAGTCAATTCCTGATACTACCAACACTATTATAATATTACTAAATGAATTTTATTTCAAAAAATACAACTATCTTGGTAATTATATATATTTTTTTTGCTTATGTTAGTAATTTTCTTCATAGTCCTCACTGTTTTTGGGCAAGGCAACTATGTGTTGATGCAACCAAATAAAAAATATTTATATGGTTTAATTAACTAACATTAAGTACCATTAAGTCCTTGACTTTCCACCAGTATCTGTCTCTTTCATATTCATAAACACTCACTCACTTCTCACCTTTACCACATTTTGTGATTCTATCCGGCTCAAATTTGAATTAATCAAAGCCAAATCTGATTTCCAAGTACCAAATGATTATAAAAATAAAATCACTCCTATAATTAAAAGCCTTTTTTCCCACTGTTGAGCTAGCTCCACTTCCCAAACTCCTCTACCTAGAAAAGTATTCTATCTATATCAAACCATTAGAGTCAGGAAGATCATCTCTCCAGGGAGAGGGAGGGAGAGAGAGATGGGAAGTGGAAGAGAAGACTACTACTCAAAAAAGCAGCAACCCCAACAGATCAACACTAAGTTCAAGCTCAAGATATTTTTGCTTATCATACTAACCAACCTTTTCACTATCTACATCTTTGCTGGCCCCTCCCTTAGCCTCTCCAAATACACTCAGCACCTGTCTCTCCTCCCTCTCTGCGACTCCACCGCCACCTTGCTCCTCTCCCGAGACCTCAACGACACCCGCCAAGACCTCACCGCCAGTCGCTTCCAGGTCGCCACCCTCAGCCGCCAGCTCGAGACCACCAGCTCCTTGGTTGAGACGCTCCTCAGTGAGCTCAACAGCCACCAACTCGCTGCTGCTGAGTCGTCCTCCTCCTCAAAGCTGCTCAACTACGATAATGCAGGTTAATATGTACTCATACTGTTGTCGTATAACACATGTTCGTAAGCGTACTAAAAAAAAACATTGCCTTGTTTGTCTCGATCTGACACTTAACAAAAAAACATCGTTTTGTGGGGATTTCAAGTAAAGTAGAAGCCTATTGTCATTTACCATTAAAAACTTGCAGAAAAACTATATATTCTGAATGGCAAATAATTTAAAAGCTAATCATTAAAACTTCATAAGTTCTAAGATTTTTCATACACTTCAAAACCCATGTCAATTTTCTATACCAAATTTATGGATGTACTTATAAATGAAGAAACGTATTAAACTCGTGAGTATAACGTACCCACTTTTTGCTGTCTCTTGTATGTATAGATCTACCCAACGAATTGAAACTTGCTGTTCAGCCCCACAAGCTTCCCCTCGGGTACTCCTCTAGGATGGGATCCGAGGAGCTCTACCCTCCCGTAGGAGTGGGCTGTTTGAGGTATCGTGATGACCTGGCACAGTACATGACATATACGATCGGAGGGGAGTGCCCTGTTGATGATGTCTTTGTCCAGAGGCTCATGCTCAAGGGATGCGAACCGCTCCCAAGGAGGCGTTGCCACCCCAAGTCGCCACGTGGCTATGTCGAACCGGTCCCACTCCCGACCAGCCTCTGGGCGACCCCACCCGACACCAGCATCATATGGGACCCCTACACATGTAAAAACTACAAATGCCTAGTTGAAAGGAACAAAGCACCCGGCTATTATGACTGCAAAGACTGCTTTGACTTGAGAGGGAGGGAGAAAGTGCGATGGCTTTCTGACAGGGGACTAGACTACGGGATCGATCAAGTCCTTGGAAGGAAGCCACGTGGCACTATCCGTATTGGGCTTGATATCGGAGGCGGGTCTGGAACCTTCGCAGCTAGGATGAGAGAACGAAATGTGACCATAATAACAACTTCTATGAACTTGGACGGTCCTTTCAACAGCTTTATTTCGTCCCGGGGTTTGCTTTCGATGCACCTGAGTGTTTCTCAGAGGCTTCCTTTTTTTGAAAACACGCTCGATATAATCCACTCGATGCACGTGCTAAGCAACTGGATTCCAGACATGATGCTCGAGCACACGTTGTATGACATATACAGGGTGTTGAGGCCGGGGGGTCTCTTTTGGCTCGATAGGTTCTTTTGCTTTGGATCGCAGTTAAACTCAACGTATGTACCAATGTTGGACCGCGTAGGGTTCAAAAGGCTCAGGTGGAATGCTGGGATGAAGCTTGATCGTGGGATTGATAAGAACGAGTGGTACTTCTCGGCTTAGTTGGAGAAACCAATGACCTGAAAAATTAGTGACACAGAATGTTAGTTCTTTTGTATGATGAATACACAGAGAAGACAAGGGTTTAGATGAAGTTTTCTAGAAATTTCAGAAGCACGCAGGCAAGGCGCTGGTGCGCTTCGTCTTGTCCGGTCTTGTTTCCTTCGTAGCTTTCATTTGATACAAATAAAATACCAATCTTGTATCTGAAAAGTTCTTCCATGAATAGGTATATATATTCTACCACTATATATATATATATATATATATATAACAATCTCATTCCCATATATGTAGAATATGATTCTCATTTGCATCGTTACAAATTGAGCACAAGCAAGCCACTACATAAAATCATACTTTTCAATACACGAGTTCATTCTAAAAAGTAAAGCGATAGCCTCAAGTGAAGCAGATTTTATCATATGAACTAACAAACTATTCCGAGTCAAAGCTAAACATGATCAGCGAAAAGAAATCAAAAGCTCCTTTTCTCGATTATATATAAGAAGTTATGGGTACTTATTCAGAAACAAGAAATTTATCTATTACATGCAGAAAAAAGATCCCAAGATTTGAAGCACAATTTTTCTATGTTTGATTATTTTTTTCATTTACAAATCTATTAGACTTGTGACAAACTGCTCTTACACGATATTCTCAAGAAGACTTGTCCATCGAAGAAAGGGAAATATGAACACACAAAAAAACCTGAAAGTTCAATCAATCTATAATTTGGCTGTTTATATTGCAGTTACACTTCATACTAGAAGAATGATTTAATGGCGATATTGAACACACAACTAATACAAGTATCAAATATCCTGTAACTTAATTATATCATCAGAGGGGCTCTATCATTGCAGTTGGAAACGCCCCACTGTAGCTAAAGAGGCTTTCTTCTTCGCTATAAGGATGTTCATTTCCTTTAGTAGCCCCTTCGTAAGTTGCCGAAGTTGTTGCTGAGTCAGCATTGGAGTTTAGACCTGAAATTTGCATGATGTTTTCAATCTCTTGTACCACTTTACCCATTGAAGGTCTATTAGCTCCTGATTCCTCGACGCAACTCATTGCCAGATCGACGAACTTGTCAAAACCTTTCAGCTTCATGCCTGACAAGGCTGGGTCGACAAGCTCATGAAGATTATACAGGCATTGCGTTTTATCCATTCTCAGCCGTATCTCTCTCACTACGTGTTTGCCTTTCTTAATTGGATGTCTTGCAGTTATAAGCTCTAACATCACAATACCGAAGCTATATACATCACTCTTTTCAGTCAACTGCTGGGTCATGCAGTATTCGGGGTCCAAGTACCCCTAACAAAAAATAAAAAAATTGAAATTTTAAGTAGAAAGTCAATTCATGACCAGGAACAAAAAAACAACTTTCATTGACTAGCTATACGATAAAGAATTTTTTTGATATAGTACGCGTGAGAGCAAGGGCAACTTGTGAGTGTATTAATCATCTATGATTTGAGTTGCATAAACTTATTGATAAGTATCCTACATCTGAACCGAATTCTTTGTGGTTAAAAATCTCTTTCTAGTTTGTCTGGAATAATTAGGAAATTTTGTAGAAGAAATACGAGGTTATGGTGGCGGCAACATGCTATTGGCGGGTGGTCCCCAACTCAATGGGGAAAGGTTTGGTTGTGTATTTAAAAGTTGGATTTATGTCCCGAGTCCAAAGAGATCCGACACAACTGCATTTCACACATTTTGGATGCTTCATTTATTTTTGTCATACACAGTATTCACAAACTAACATATAGCAATATATGCCAAATGCCACAATCTAGAAACATAGCGGTAAGCATGGCTAACTTCAGAAAAGGACAAGGAGTGAGCTTAACCACTCGGGCATAAATGATTGGGGAACCAATTAAGTTGAACCCCAATCAAGCAAAATCCCAATTCAAGAGTAGAATGCTCTAATATTTAGAGGTGTTTATCAAAGGATCACGAACCAGGTTTCTATCTAAAGCTGGATATAGAGAATGTACTTACCATAGTCCCCTTGACTTGAGTAGTTATATGAGTCTGCTCAGAGTCACTCGCAAGCTTGGAAAGACCAAAATCAGCAACTTTTGCTGTTAAGTTTTCATCCAGTAAAATATTGTTCGATTTGATATCCCTATGTATAATTGGAGGATCGGCAAGCTCATGTAGATATTGCAGACCCCTTGCAGCTCCAAGGGCTATTTGAAGCCGCCTCATCCAGTCCAATGTAATTCCTGATTTCCCTGAACAAATCGTACGCCTCAGTCACCGTCTTTTCTTTTGCTTTTAATTTATTTTACTCGTGGGAAAAACAATTAGTAATGGAAGTCATGGGACAAAAAGGTGAAATATTAGACCCCAAAAATCTTCTGTCAGGAATGAAGGCCTGAACATAGGTCATCCGAACCTCCTATCTTTTGGAAATGTCTCTTTTTTTTTCACCTTCTTTCAAGCAAAATATTATTGGACCAAAACAAGTTTATGTTGTTAGCTTACAAAAGGTTGTTTTAAACAAAATCTCGAGATTGCAACTTTCATTGCCATCTTCCAAATGTCACTTAAATTGGGATTCCATTCCCTTCTTATTCACACTGTTGCTCTTCCATTCAACACAAAATTATGCATAACAAATTTACGTACGTCGTCTAGATTAATTTGAAAATATGAGGCCACAAAATTCTTTCCTGCGCATTGAAAATGGAGAAAACAAAAAGCATGATCTATTCTGTCCTCGTAATGTTCTTTAATTCTTCCAGCTATGTTCAATATAATTGGGACTGATTATCAAGTGCCAACTGAAGCACAACAACAATGGGAAAAGATACCTGAAAGGCCATCCATCAGTGTACCATTTGGAATATACTCATACACCAACATTTGTTCGCCCTGTGCAAAACAGAAGCCCACAAGGCTAACGAGGTTCTTATGGTGTACCCTGGACAGAAGCTCAATCTCGGTTTTAAACTCTACAGCGCCCTGCATTGATCCTTGTTGAGCCCTTTTGACGGCTACCACTTTCCCCAAGGGAAGAGTTCCTCTGTATACCTATACATATTTAAAACGTCAACTTTGAGAGTGGAACTAATAATTGGATATTACAAAAAAGATGTTAACAGATGCAAAATCTGAAATAAAACAAGAGATTTATGAAATTATCTTTCCTCCAGGGGGCAGAAAAAAAAAGTTGCAAAATCTACCTTCCCATATCCGCCAGATCCAACACTATTGGCTTCAGAAAAGTTGTCTGTGTATTTCTTGATCTCTTCGAACAAAAAGAAGCTAGTTCCTTTCAGTTGAGGAACATCACCACTGCTTTTATTTTGGTCCCAACCAGCTGCATTTATGATCAATTGAAGCAAAAAAGATAAGTCAGATAATACCATATGATGCACAAACGGCTTACATAAGATTAATCCTGGTTTACCAAAAGGATTATTCAGTCTATCGGCCTTTTCAGCTCTTTTCTTGAAACGGAATGCATACAATCCTGCTACGATAGACAATAGCAAAAGGACAGAACCACCGATGGCCGCTCCTACTATTATGCCAGTACTTGATGACTTGGTTGTTCCTGCAGATCCTTTTCGACGAGAGGGAGAAAGAGAGAGATTAGAACAAGTAAATTAGAACCCATTAATATATTTATCTGGCATTCAGGTAGCATCCAGTACCCGTAAAGTAGTTATACGAGTTCGCAACGAAGTAGTAAGGCCCGAAAGACTCAGGGGCCTGGAAAGTTTGGTTACTGAAGACGAACCCGATCTCAGATACTCCTGTTCGATTGAAACGATCTTGGCCTGAAGGGAAAACTTCAAGGGTAACCACTAAGTAGTCATCTGCATTTATAGTTGGATTACTTAGAGAAACTGAATCTACGGGAAGGTGACAAGACTGAAAAGAATCCATCAATGAAGTCTGGAGAGACGTGTAGACACTCGAGCTTCCGTAGTCCAAAAACAAAGGGGCCCTGAATATGAATGTACCCATATAAGGGTAGGCGCATTTACAGTTGGGGCTCGATATTTGATCTGAATTACAGGTTGCCCGCACACAATTATTTGGTGGTGTTGAGTACGAGACATTAGGCAGTTGAGCGCCACAGTATGATTGTGTGCCTCCTGATCCCTTGCATATTGGATTACCAACAAGTCTGAAGAAACAAAAAGGAAGGTACACCTACCAATAAGATTAAAAGATAAAAGTTGAAAGAAAACAGAAAACTAAATTGTATCGCAGTGCATTATGAATTCAATTAGGGAAATCAACATCAACTATTTACTGCGAAAACAATGGCGAAAAGTTTAATTTAGCATATTGCTCACATTAACGTAATATCCAATCCCCCTGTCTCTGTCAAAGCAGTAATGGAATTGTTCTGCAGGTCTATAACTTGCAATTGGCTGCCATAGCTCGAACCAACGTCCAGGGTGCCATTAAGACTGTTGTTCTTCAATTCACTGCCATGTATATAAGATTCCGTAGTGTAAACCGTAAAGCATATAGAGGCTACAACTGTAACTTGGATTCCAAGAGATCGTACAAAAGATAGCAAGTATCTACTGAAACAAGTGCCAACTTACAGAGTCTGTAACTGAGGAAGGGCGGCAAAGAGTGTCGCTGGAACTGGACCTTGTAGTCCTGTATTTTCCATTACCCTATTGGTAAAGATAAAGGACAATCACAAGTATTTAGTATGTACTAAAGAAATGGATGTTTGATATGGGGAAAGAAAGCAGAATTTCGTAAAACTGCTCATATGAATTTTATAAAACATTCGTGGTTTAATATGAAAACTATATACTCATTCACTTCGATTACAGAATGGATGACCTCTGATAACTGTTTGGTTTTCGAAGGTTTAATTAAAATTAAATCGCTCCATAAAGCAGATGCTAACAAAAACATTGCCCAATATGTTCTTACCATATCATATATAATAAACGAAAAGCGGAGTCTCCATCTAGCATTGCCCCAAATGGCGGCCCTGACTTGGTGACATGAGTACAATCATAAATAATTATAATATAACAAAAATTAAAATATTAAATAATATAAATTATTAATTGCCTATTTATCTAATAATGTAGTCAATCAATTAATAATAATGGCTACACAATGCACTACATTTATGATTAACTTTATGCCTTGAATTACAATTCAACCTTTACTATTGAAGCATCACATTGATTTTTACAACTTTTTCTTAAAATGGAAAAAAAAAATTAAAATGGCATAAGTTACTTTTATTTGTAATATTTATATGCATACAAATATACAAAATTGAAAAGACCATTCATTATATGTGAGAATTTGTAAAGCCATAGAAAGGCATTAATACTCGAAAGAATCAAAACCTCCCATTCATTGAATGTCAAGATTTATAAAAATATAAAGCTTTCATTTATACTCCCAAAAAATAACTTAGCAAAATGCTAACCCATCATGGCATTCCCTTTCCTATATTTCTTTCCCACCTTTCTTCCATATAAATATTGCCTCTTTCCCATCAAATAAACATTATATATTATGCATGAAATATTACATTTTCTGTGACATGATATAGATTTTCCTTTTATTTTTTGTGTTTTTATAACATAATTATTATTTATATAACTCTGCTTGCTAATTTGATGCTTGATTTTTTTTAGGTTATAATAATGACTCATGGGAAATTGATTGTGAGTATATTATGATATCAAGTTATAATTAATTTTGCATCACTTAGTTCAAAATTTATGGCGTATTTAATAATTATTATGCCTTGCACCATTGCCATCTTACTAACAATTGTTTCTCATTTATAATTTTTATTTTTTGTTTTGTAGACTACAACTAACAAGGAAATTGTCATAGGAATTATGATGAGAATTATATTTTGCATACCACAATGGAAAAATTAAGAAATTTTCAGCACAATTGATTTGACAAAAAACTATGATAAAATAAATTTTATGTTATAATAGAATAAAACTAAGGGGTTCCTAATTTTTTTGAGTGATTAAATTTTATTTTATTTTTACCCAATAAATATATACATTCTCAATCTGTTTTGATATTAATTCAAACTATTTTTTATGTATTTTTCATAACATATTAATAGAGTTACGCATAGTCTTGTGCAAATGCACGGGTTTTTACACCAATTAATTTAAAAGTTGTGCCTTCTACTACGTTCACTCTAATCGCAACAAGTGGCACATTAGTTTTTAACTTGTATGCCACCAATTAAGAATATTTAGTAATAATTAATTTTAGAAATATTAGTATTTCCCACCAATTTCAAAATATTATCCTAATCAATTAATAATATTTTAGAAATATTATCACAATAAGACTCCCACCTAACCTAACTTAATCTAATATGTATAATTTTTATTTGAAAAGTATAAAACAATTAAAAAAAATAGAAGATATCATACAAAAAAATAAAATTTATTCAAAAGAAAAAAGGAGAAATCAAAACTAATTATACGAAGATAAAATCCGAATTAGATTGTTGATATGTGTGTTATAAACTTCTTGACACATGTTTTACCAATTAAAGATTTTTAGTAAAAATTAGTTTTAGAAATTTTATTATAATACGATTACAATCAATCTTTATATTTTCTATCAATCCCTAATATTTTATATATATATATATATTGGGGATTGATAGGAAGGGCTAGAGTATTGGAGTGGAACGGACAGAAAGGCAACTCTAACTACATAAATACATACAAGTATTACAAAATGATATGTGTATTACAATGTTGAACGAGCAAATGACTTTCGATAGTAATGAATAGCGTCAAAAAATTCACGTCAACGACCCGACTTGATTTCTTAATTTGTTTCATTTAGCCTATCCCAATCTATTATGATTTTCCAGGCTTTGATGATGCTGATAATATATGGACGGCCCAGTGCACAAAACTCTCGTATTGCAGGGGCAGGATATGATGTACGCAACCTTACCCCTATTCCTAGAAAGGTTTTAAACGGGACGAACCTGTGACCCACTAGTCGCAATGGAAACGTGCATGGCCCTAACTGATAGAAATTCAATTTAAGACTTTAAACACCACCAATATCAATATTATATACTAATAAATAATAATTATTTAAAAACATTATCATAATAAATTTTGTATGAAATCTAAACTTTCCTCTAATATACATTACAGTTTTTTCTTATAAAGTTATAAAACAATTTTAAAAAACAGGAAAAGAAGATGTCACAAAAGAAATAAAAAATAATCACAAAGAATTTTAAGAAAAACAAAAAAATAGCTATATCAAAATAAAACACTTCACAAACAACCAACGCAATGCGCAGGCTCCACTCCACCGAAGTAATAAAGACTAAAAGTCAAGGAGGACAGCGGCACTTGTTTCTAATTACTAGAGAGGACTTATGTAGCATATTATTATCGACATGCAGAAACTGAGGTGATGTTATATAGTATATTGATAGATACAAATTGTGGGCGGGGACGGTGTTTGAGAAACTTACAATGTTGTCAATGACTGTAAACTTGACACCCAGGAAGGAAAATCGGATGCGTCAAAAGAATTGTTTCCCATATCCCTGTAAATAACATCTGGTCAAAAAGCCTACAAAGTGCCATTATCGTAATAGTCACTGAAACAAGATTATACTCAGGAACAAACTAAAACAACATTAGTTGACAGAAAATGAGGAAGTAAATTTATTTTTTGTAACCAACTTACAAATAGTTAAGATAGTTCATGCCTGTGAAATCTGGTAAAGGTCCAGTCAGTTGATTATTTGACAATAACCTGGCCATGGATATCATTAGCTTGTCTAAATATATAACTAACAGATAAAGAAATGGTTCATGAAAGCGAAACTTAAACTTAAACGCATTTGCAGAATCTAAGAATTAGCTTGAATGGGCAAAGCTTTATTTTTCTGAATCATTTCTCTGCTTACAGCACATTGAGATTTTCCAGGTTGCCGAGATTTGTACGGACGGGTCCACTGAATGAGTTTCTATCCAGGCGTCTGTTGCCAGCAAAATGGAAATTCGAAAAACAAAAACCCCCTTTAGTTCCAATCATACTCGAAGATACCCGATATTCTGAATTTTAGTTGAGTTAATAAGAGAGAGATACTCACAGCGCCTCCAGAGTATGGACTAGTCCGAGTGTGGTAGGGATCGTGCCGCTGAACTGGTTGTTTTCACAAAATCTGTACAATATTGAATTGTGAATCGTGAAAATATCAGCGGAGTCTAGAATAGAAGCCTTGAAAAGAAGTTTGACACAATTCATTGTCTCCATTACACTTATGTGTATAGAGATACAGATAATCGGACAAAAGAGACAACCGGATATCTAAATATTAAGTAAATAATGTTAAGGAGATCAGGAGTAAGGAAGTTTCAGCAGAGAGCATCAACTAATACCTTCCACATAAGAAGCGAAAAACGTTTGAAGCAAACCACCAATAGATCGTGTACTTATAGACAAAATAAGATCATTCACATAGTGATATTCAATTAATATTCACTGATCAAGCTTGTGTAGTTGCGCTTACTCTTACAACTTGTGTAAACAAGATGCATAAACACAAAATCATATCTGATAATCAATTATCTTCCTACTAAAAATACTGCTTACTGACCTCCAATGCAATAGGTGGATGGTCGGAACTTACAGATGTATCAGAGTCATATTCGAACTGAAAAGTTGAGATGGGAGTTCACCTGTGAGCTTATTATTTCCAAAGTGACTGTAAATAGCCATACAAAAGAAGAAGAAACCCTAATTATATGGAAAAACAAAGAACTTTCCAAGATGAGCTACCTTAATAAACGACACAGATAAAGATAATCAAACGCACAAGTGCTTTGTATTGACAAGTAAATCCAGGCCCGGGGTGGTCCCATTTGATACAGGAATCGCTCCAGACAATTTATTTTCAGCAAGATCCAGCCAATATAAATTTGATAGATTACCAATTGAAGCCGGTATTTGTCCAGTGAAGTTAGAATTGAGAGACCTGCAACGCAGAATAAGGCATAGATGCACGTCCACTAAATCTTTTGCAACTGAAATATAAAGCAAGAGAAACTTTGATGCTTGAGCTCCTGGAAAATATACGATTAAGTCTAGATTCAAAAATCATTTGCGGATTTATAAATCGCTGATGCATTAAAGAACATTGGTTCACTGATCATCGTGAACAGAAAACTATTGGTATTTTGAGATCTCACAGAAAATAGACCAGATTCAACAGAAATATCAGTATTTGAATCCTTACAACATTTGCAGATTTTGTAGAGATCCGATGGTATCTGGAATGGGACCACTAAAGCCACAACCAATCAAATATCTGATAAAAAGAGGAAATTGGTTTGTAAAACAATAAAACCCTCTTACTAATAAGCCAGCCAGTTCTAAAATTTTCTTACAGATACTTTAAATCTATGAAATTCCCTATTGCTGGTAGAAGAGGCCCCTTCAATCCTGGATTGTATGAGAGATCCCTACACGTGGAAGCATAAATTGGGCATGACTTTGGACAGTTCTCTTACAGTTTGACAGAAAAAAGAATAACAATGCTTTTGACAGAAGATGATATGGGGAAAATAATAAGGAACACCTACAGCGTACGTAATTCGGTTAACTGTTCAATGTCCCCAGATAACTGACCAATTAAACCCATACTTGGCAATATTCTGTAAAGATCAAAATGATAGTCAAGCTTGGCTCCATGATAGGCAAAAATGTATCGGAAGCATTAGGAAGTTAAAAACGACATCCTTACATTGATGTCACACGGCCACTCGTGCAGTAAATACCTTCCCAACTGCTGCCACATGGATCCTGCCCTACCCAGTTGGGTGGTGTGTTCTTCCACGCATTTTTAAGAACATTAAGAGCAACATCTGCACCGTAATAATGCTTCAATATTTCCGCATTTTTAAGAGCCGTTATTTACATGTAGTAAACAACACGTATTGGGGAAATGTTGACATAAGAACCAGTAGCACAAGCTAATGGTTTCCCAGTTTGAAGAGCAGTATATTAATATTATCATTTCTTAGCAACTGAGGCCCAGGGAGCAATTCCAGAATACAGGGAAATGCGAAATGCATATAAGTAAAATCTTAATGCATAGTTGTCGAAATTACCAACAGATAAATTGGACAATTGGACGACCCAAAGACAATTAATTCTCTTTCGTGAAAGAGAATGATGAAAGACTTGGAACCATGAAATGACTCCGGAAACTCAATGTCGTCATGATTCCAAGCCATATTGATCAGACAACAAAGAACACATCCGTATATACTTTCATTCGTTAATTGCATGAAAACAACAAATATATATATGCTTAAATACTCCTTATAACACTGATTTGTGAACTATAAGCTTGTGTATATATGTTGCATCCAAAACAAAAGGAGCAAGCATTGTTTTTCTTTTTCTTTTTTGAAAATTTCCTACCCAAAAATACCCATCTCCGATCTGGTTTAATGAAACAAATAAGCAGAAACGACAGAAAGAATTGAACTTACAATCCTGATTATTTGTGACTGCTGCGGTCGCAACAAAGACTTGGATACATATAACTGCAAGATAGACCGTTATCCTTAAAACCATGATTCAAGAGAGAGTAGCTAAAATTCAACAAGTTGAACTACAAGAAACTATTCTGAGTTTCTGTTGAGTTCCTCATAATGTCTAGCTACCAACACATCCACATAATTTCTAACAAATAAATCTAACATCTTAACATTATTACAAACCACAAGCAATAAATATCTCATTTGTTGACATCAACTACATATGTTAATTATATGCCACTAATTATTCCTATAATAATAATAATAAGGATAAAAACCAAAGACCT
>MKEJ01011576.1:0-27953 GCA_001753735.1 Embelia ribes
TAGAATTTGGGGTCGTTATAATTTCAATATCAATAATTACAATAGAAGAAAAGGTTTGAGATTATTTTTAGACTGAATTTAATATATTTAGAATTTTTCTTGATTTTAAAAAATTATATATTTATTATTTGTTATGTTATTACTAGCATAAAGTTGACACATTGCACGGGTTATATAAAAATTTAAATTGTTAGTTTATAATTTTTTTAACTGGTTTAGACGAAGTGGCCTGTTTGGAGTATGAGACAAAGACCGAACAATTAAGTTTATTTGTTTTTAGTACTAGAGGACTAAACATTTTAATTTATTCTTAATTTTTTATTTAATAATATTTAGAGCAATTCTATTATGGTAACATTTCTTAATAAAAAAAGATAATTTAATAAGTCTTATTTTTTCAAGAAGTTAGATTGATAGACTTCTATGACAAGTTTATTATTTAAAAATATTAAATTCGTGATATACATGTCAATTAATTATGCGAATAAAAATAAAGTGAAAATAGTTTAAGGAACAACTTTTATATTTTCAACATAAATAAATTTTTATTTGTTTAGTTATAATATTCATCCGTTTGTCCTCATGCATAGAGTTAGTATTGATATATGTTTTATATGTTTTCAATAGTTAGGTTTAGAAAATTTTTGTTATGATAATATTTACAAATAAGATAATTTATTTTTAATAATATTTTATTTTCAAAGGTGTTTACTTTTGGTAAAATTTATTTTGATAAAATTTTGTTTAGAAATTCTAAATTTATGGGATACGTATCAAATGATTATACAAAAATATATCACGATTAGAACGAAAGTAACAGAAAATACAATTTTTATAATATTATATCTATATCTATATCTATATCTATATCTATCTATCTATATATATATATATATAAAGATATGTATATCTCTCTTATAGGGCTGTTAGTTTAACTATTTCCCATTTGATTTGCATAGAAGGAGAGTAATTTTCGTAAATAAATAATGATGTTGGAGGATAACATATTTTTTTTAAAAATACAACATAAGTAGATTCATGTATATAATTATGTAAAAAGAATAAGATATTAAATTAATTAGATTTGGAAAAAAATATATTATAATATTATATATTAAATTAAATATATGTATATATTGACGTGATTAAAATGGAAATATTTTCTTTCCTAAATTAATTGCTAAATTGATAGGATATGTGTCAAAATAATTTGAAGACGATAACCAAAAAAATATACATCTACATGTTGCAACCAAAACTAAAGAAGACCAAAATTCAAATTTTATATTAATAAGAAATGATAATCTTACATTAACATTTTATAATTGTACATGAATTTTAGAATCATAAATTATATCTAATGGGTTATTCATATTATTGATTTATTTACAGAAATTACTGATTAATTGTATAAATTTTAATATGGAATTACAACTATTTGTTTCTGATTTGCAAATTAGATTATTGCAAATTACGAAAGTCATAATATGAATAATATAAATCAATTTGATTATTTATGAGATGGATAAAACTTAATAATTATAAGTTATGATACATTAAAATTAAAAGTTAAGAAAATAATATATATTATTATTTGTGAAGGATCATCAAAATTTTACAATCATTATACATTTATATTATAATAATAGAGATGCTGCAATTTGTTGAATTATGTCTTTGTAAAAAAATTTCTTATGATAAAATTTTTTATTATTTTGAACTTTTAATATTGTATCTCGAAAAACGTCGTGTACAACGTGTGCGCGCATATATATATATATATATATGAGCTGGGGAAGGCAACATTCCGGCCTTCATTATCCTCTCAATTGCGTATTGTAACTTCTTAGAATTTTCAAATGCAAAAGTTTATTCATTGATTCTGATCGGTTACAGTGGGAATGTTTACAATACATGCAAGTTGGGTTCTAAATGATTATTACCTGATAAATAATTAAATGATTATTACCAAACTTTTATTTTAATTAAGTAAAACAAAAAAAAAATTAAATAGCTAAAAAGCCCGACAACCAAAAGCTCAAACAATAATAACATTTAGTTTAAAAACAACAGGCGTGCACTCAATTGGTCCCAAAAGCAAAAGATTTTTCACGGGAAATTACTTAAAAGACGATTTTCAAGTATGAGATCAACGTGAGGAGATAGAATGTATGCATTAAACAAGTATTATATTTAATATGAAATGAAAGAGGAAAATTAATTAGGATGGAATCAAAGACATGTTTGGAATTGCTTAGCCATTCAATTTTTTTTTTAAATTATTTGTTGAGGTTTGATTTCCGATGAAAAACTCATCAGATGAAGTTTCGAGATTACGTCATTTAAAACATGAGGCTTGGAAAAAGCATCGCTCCAGAGAACTAAATTGGATAAATTTAACGAGTTTTTCTTCACAAAATTGACTAAAACACACAGACCAAAATACTTAAAAGAAATATCCAAGAAGCTGTAAACAAAAACACTTTTTGCCCTTTTCAAAAATCATTACGCATACACAATCTTGTTTCTACATTAGACTATTTCCATAACACATAACAGAAATGAAACAATAAGATACGTTTTTAAGGCGTATTATGTGATAAAATTGATCACGCATGCTCACATACAGAAAACTAGCTCACACCAAATTGTTGGATCCTCTTTCCAAGGCACGAGTAGTTGAGCCATTCGATGCGCTAATTGTTCCATCATCGTCACTGGAAGAACTAATAACGGGAATCAAACCAGAGACCACGACCACGACTGGTGTCACCAGGACGATTAGACCGACAGGCACCATCCATAGCTGACTGTTTTTGTGATGATACTTTAATTGCCACCAAACCAATATAGTAGCTCCGACCAAGCTTATGCAAACTGAAGCTAAACAAAGCACACATTTTCTTATAATCTTTATATATTTGTTGCCCCTTTCATCTTCCTCTTCCTTGTTTAATCCCATCAAGATTTGCCAAACTAGCTAGTCCTAAAACATGATTAAAAAAACCAATTAACAATGCAAACACATCAACATATATTTATGGGAGACGTATTTAGTTGCACTTTTGAGCCAAACGGGTCGATTTTAATTTTCAGATCAAGAGAAGAGAACTGTATTGCCCAGCTAAAACTTTCAGCTTTTTATGCAAAAAATTCCAAAAAGGCTCTGCTAACAACCAAATAAAAACTTGAGATTAAATAAAATATACAATCAAACAGGCTAAGAGGGAGAATCAAGACGTACCTGTATTTTCATATGTAAATTACTAACAGTCACCAATATTAGTAATTGGGGCATGACTTGATTTTTATTGGTCTTTTTTTATCATTTAAAAAGTGTGTTATTGAAGGGATGCTGAATTTACTGGGGGAGGTAGGTAGCGTGGAGGAGAGACAATAGAGTAGAAATTAGGAGAGTGAGGAGCTGGGGGAAGATCTTATATACAGAGCTTCTTTTTTTTTTTTTTTTATATAGATATATATGTATGTAACTAAATATATGTGACGACAACACGCTTGGATTATATTATGATGAGAAAGTATGTCCTTTCCAATGGGTAAATTCCAAATAACCCCTATCCTTTTGGTGTTGTTTTAATTCACTCGTATCTTATAAGTTGTTTTAATTTATTTCTATTATTTCTTTAAGCAATTTAGCACAATGACTAATATTCCACCCATGCACAAATAATTGGTTCATTTGACTTGATACATAATTTTATAAAATGGTAAAAAAAAAAGAATAACATTTAAAATTTTGAATGAAATAAAAATGTCCCAAGATATCCCTTCTTGAGCTTTGTTTGATTTTTATCATTTGTAAATATAAAATAGCAATAGTGGTAAATCATTCAATTTTGTAATAATTAAATAGTTCCAGAATAGTAATAACCAATTATTTTTTAATATCCAAAAATGCTAATCTGTTAAAATAGAAGCCTAATAGGGGACACAAGCTGAAAAAAACTTACAGGTTATGGTAAAGCTAAATTAGTTTGACTGGCGTATGCATCATGCTGCTAAACAAATCAAAATTTCAGCAAAATAATTGTACACTTTTTTATTGCAAATTCAGCTCTCCTATTTTTTGTATAATGGGCTCGTTTGGTTGTATTTTAAATATAAAAATATACTTCTCAGGTATTGGTAAAAAAATATATTTTTAAATAAAATGTTAAAGTGTTTTAGTGTAATTAGTAAAAATTGAAAAAAATATATTTTTTCTTGTTAGTGATTTTGAAAAGTAGTTGATGGCAGTGTAAAGTATAAAAGAAGTATACTTTTACGAAAAAAATATTAATTTTTACTTCTACAGAAATATATTTTTTTGACTCGAAAGTATAAAAAATATATATATTTTTTTTATACACAAAATTCATACTTCATTTTTACTTAAAATACAAAAGTAGAATAAAAGTACGGGCAACCAAACAATCCCAATATATGATAAGGTGGAACGGCAAGGGGGAAAATAGGAATATACCCTTTTTGACTTACGAAACTGTTCGAATATATATTATGGTGCAAAATTTAAAAAATTTGAATTTGATATGGTAGAGGTAGATCATTTGTTGGTTAAAAGTATTTGATTAGTGACTAATCGCAAAGCACTGTTAATTTAAGCCACATGTCTAAACGATGGAAAATATTTGATCAACTTTTTTTTATCGAAAATAATCTAATATAGAGACTACCACCAGATGTCATTTTCCCACTTGTTTCTGATATTTGCTTCCAAATACAAGCATCTTGCAGTTGAGCTTTCCACCAGAAAAACCTTCTTTTTTTTTTATTGAAGAAGTTGTTGGTCAAATTACTAAAATATTTAAAAGGGAGATCAATAAATATTATTGGTGATTACGTTTTGGTTGTCAACACAACTAGTTGTATCGTACTCACTGAGACAGCTACGTAGCCAGGGTAGATTTTATTTGTCATATAAATACAAAATGTAATACATGGTCGAGGTTACATTTCATTTAGCAAGTAGACTTTGTTTCATAGTTACGGGAAATACCAATTTTTGGTGGAAACGTGTTTTCAGTACTGATTAGAGCATAAAATTGTATAAAAATAACATCGTTGGCCTTGATAAATAGCGTCCTATATTTGACATTTGACGCATATTATTTGTTTTGTTTCAATATTACGGTTTTCCGTATGAATTTTAGAAAATCGATATCAAATTGGGCAAGATAGCTGCTTCGGAGATTTGTTGAAGGTTTGCAAACAAAAAATGCATCGGATACTGAAATCCAAAGACAAAGAGGATCGATGAAGTTGCACAATTGGAATAATTTTGAATTAGAAGATGCATCTCTGTTTTGGGGGACTTCGATCGATCCAACTATAAGATCGATCGATTGAATAGCCAGGCAGAACATAGAAAGAAAAGGTAACAATTCTTTGTACCATACTTTTGCTCAACTAAAACCCTTATTCTCACCCATAACCATTAGTCTAACCTTATCAATTCCCTGACTTGAAGAACCAAGTCACATGTATGTTCAATGATGATCAAGACTGGATATCTTTAGCCACTTCTACATTCAAGCACATTCTTATCAAGCTAGCCACCAACTAAGTCCTAATGTTGGGTGAAATTGTGTCTAATGAAGACTTATTCTCATGTGATGAGTATGTACGCATATAACCTCAAGGGGTCGGCCTAGTGGTCGAAAGACCGGTACTTATGACTTCAGGCATGAGGTGGAAAGTTCGATTCACATGTGTCATACTTGGAGGCACACCCCCTAGCTTGCTAAGCTGAATCCTGATCCATGTTGGGAATTATCATAGGTGCGAAGTACTAGACCCTGTGGATTAGTCGGATGGAGCAAGCAGAAGGAAGCCACAGATTTCAAAAAAGAAAAAAATAAAAAAATAAAAAAATAAAATGTATGTATATGGGGGTAGATGTATTATGATAATGGGAATACTCAAGTTTCAAGAAGATGAGATTTTTGGTCTTGTTAGAGGACACTTTTCATGAAACAATTTTTTTACTTTTTCTTCTTCTTCTTCTTCTCTAGCTTCTTACGATAATTTTCTTCTTCTTCTTCTTCTTCTTCTTCTTTTCAATTTTTTTTTTTTTGTTGATCTTAGAGATTAAAGGAAGACTAGATTTTTGGCGTTACTAGCTTATATTTTGGGCCGAACTTCATTTGTTCCATTTCTCAAAGTTGTAAAACATTCTCAAGGGTTGTAAGTGAAATTTCTTACAACTTTAGTTGTATAAATTTCAAGCTTTATTGTAGTATTGTTCATGCTAGTAGTAGTTGTTTTAAGTACAACATTTGTGTAGAGTGATTGCAATTTCAAATTAGTTATTGAATAAGAGTTCTTATCATGTATTCATCTTCATGCCTTATTTTTCATGTTTGTATGTGTAATATTGATATGTTAAGCTAATCATATTCTTTCCTTAGGGGATGAAAATAGGTTAATTGAACCCCCAAACACCCTAATTGACGAGATTGATATTTATAAGTCTTAATCCAAAAAATTGAATTTGTTTTGAAAATCTAAATTTTTTGAACTTTTCGGAAGTCACTTAGAAATCACTTAGGAGTAGTTATGGAGCTTGACACGCTCCCAATGACATACTAGGTTAATATAAATCATAAAATATATGGTCGTGATTTTCTTACCAAATTTAACCGGAACTCGTCATATGGGGTGGAAATTAACCTATCGGTTTCCCCGACATAGGCAAGACTTTATTATTTGTTGTTTCTGTTACTTCTCATTTAATCACATTTTAGTTGTTATCTCTTGTTTAGTTGCAATCTAGGTATAGTCTAAACAAAAAAATTGCTGCCTTTACGGGAAAATCAAGGAGAAAATAAGAGTAGTGTTAACGTAATTATCAACCGAAAATGAATTCTGCATTAGAATGGTTCAATTCGAGCGTTCCTGGAATTTTTCGTCACACTTAGAAGTCCTCGAGAGATTCGATACTCGAGTTCTTACCGAGAAAACTACGATAGTACCTTAGTGCACGTGCTAAGTAAATAAGTTGCACGTTTAGGGGTCAGTCAAGTATTTGGCACCGTTGCCAGGGACTTCCCTAGTAATGAAGTACTAAGAAAGTTCAAATCACCACTCTTTCGGTAGAATTTGAACAAATTTCCATAGCTTGTAATTAGTAGAAGTCCAAAATTCCACCACTTATTTGCGGAAGCGACTCTTACAATAAGAAGCCGAAACAAGTTCTTCTATGCCCATCATGATGAGTAATCAAGGCGACGAGGACAATCATCCTCTACCTGGTTTTGACTATTTCGGTGGTGGAAAATTTCAAAATAATCCTCTCATTCCTCATTCTCCTCAAATTCCTCAAGGTGTTTCGCCTTCCATGGTGGCTTACCATATTATCCCCCGAATAGTAGCATGCGGTTCAAGCTTACATTAATATGAATCAACCGCCGCCACCTCCTGCTTATCATCCAATTCCCCCGCCTATCAATCCTGTCTATTTACCGGTGGAAGACGTACTTCAACCTTTGAAAAGATGTACGCCGGCATATATTATTCTCCCTGAAACTCAACAAAAGGATTCAAGTTGAAGGCGGGGATGATTCGATCACTTTTGTAATTCAATGGTATGGAGGCCGAAAGTACATATAACTTTATCAACGATTTTGTTGCCATTTGTTCAACTTTCGGTGATCCATCCATTGAACCTGATATAGTCTATCTCCGAATTTTCCCTTTCACTCTCAAGAATAAATCCAAGGCATGGTTTAATTTGTTTCCACCTTACTCTATCGGAACATGGGATGCGATGCAAAAACATTTCTTGAACAAGTACTTTCCACATCACCAAACATTGAAGTATCACGAACGCATCTCCTAATTTACTACCCTTCAGTTCGAGAAATTCTTCCAAGCTTGGGAGCATTTGAAGGATCTCCTCTCTGCTTGTCCTTATCATGGTTATGAAAAGTGGTGGTTGGTTATATTCTTTCATACGTTTTTAAGTGTTGAACTCAAACAAACAATTTCCTCCATGTGTGGAGGAAATTTATTTAAGAAGAGCACCACAGACATTTGGCAATTCTTCGACGACCTAGCCGATGAATCCCAAACTTGGAAATTTTCTCCAGTTGGAATTGCCAATATATCATCTGCAAAAGATATTATGCAAAAGGGGGGTGTTTATCATCTCAACGAGGCCAATGAGCGGAAGGAAAAATATATCACCTTGAAAAATAAGATGGAAGTGTTGGAAATAGAGAAGGTCCATGCGGTAGCTACACTTTCAGTGGCAATTACTTGTGAATTTTACCAAGGTGATGGCTATAAAATGGAGGATTGCTATCAAATGGCGGTCATGAAAGACACGTGCTACGGCCAAGCTCAAACAACCCAATACATACAACAACAACCTCCTCTGACCCACAATCAAGGTAAGGAAAATTCGTTCTCCCAAACCTACAATCTGGGGTGGTGTAATTACACCAATTTCTAATAGAAGAATGGGGCTCCTCTACCTCAAAACTTCCAATACAAACCGGGGTATAAGCCTCCAGGATCGGGTGCTTTTGTTGCCCCTCGGTATCGACAAAACAAGCATAGACACCTTTGGCCGATCCTCGAGTCGATTCTTTGGAGAAAACTGTCATGGAAATCTCCTGAAACTTGAACGAGCTTATCAAAACTCTAGGTAAACCGGGAGGAGGTAGACTATCGGAACAACCCGAGCCACATCCGACTAAGTCATTGCAATTTGCCAAGAGCAGTTCGTCGGAACCAAAACTACTTGATCAGGTTAATGTGGTGACGGTTTCACGAAGTGGGAAAACGATCCCAAAATGAGGAGAAGAAGAACTCAAAAAGGTTAAGGAAGTAATCCCCAATGAATTAGATCCATCTAACTCAAGCATGGATCATTCTACTATTGAAAAAATCATTTATGGGGAGCTGGATCGATCCAACCATTGATTGGATCGATCTAACCATTGGTTAGATCTATCGGAGGTTGCAAGTGAAAAATTCTTCGATTTGATCGATCAAACTATAGGTTCGGTTGATCCATCTTCCAAACATGTCCAAGTTAAAAGCCAATACTTGTTTCGATCATCTGACACTTCAATTAGCCTCCAAACCAAATTACCAAGTGATAAATCATCAAAAGGGCTAATTCAGGAGTTAGAATCCAAAAAAGGTATTGGTACTCGGGAAGTTGAAAAACCCGAAGTAGTTGTGTATATTCCGAGGCCTCCATTTCAGCAATGCTTATCTCCGCCAAAGGCGAAACTCTAAAAAGAAATCTTCAAGACTCTTCAATAAGTAAAGATCAACCTTCCACTCCTTGATGCCATTAAACAAATCCCATCGTATGCAAAGTTCCCTAAAGACTTGTGTAAGGTGAAGCGAAAGTTGCATGCTAGGGAGACATATTTTCTTACCGAAGAGGTTAGTACGATCATCGATCCCCACACTCCAATTAAGTATAAGGACCCTGGTTGTCCTACAATACCAATTGTGATAGGTGGTTGCACAATCGGTCGTGCATTGCTTGATTTGGGCGCAAGCGTTAACCTTCTCCTATATTTTGTGTATCAACAATTGGGATTAGGCAAACTCAAGCCTACATATGCCTTACTTTAAATGGCCGACCAATTGGTGAAAACACCAAGGGGTGTTATTGAAGTTGTTTTAGTCCAAGTCGAGAAATTCTACTATTCGGTGGACTTTGTTGTCCTCGATACTCATGTCGTTCCCGACTCAACCAAACAAATTTAGGTCATTCTTAGACGTCCATTTCTGGAAACATCAAATGTCATTATCAATTGTTGGGATGAAATCCTTAAGCTATCATTCGGTAATATAAAAACGGAGATGAATGTCTTCAATTTATGCAAGAAACTCGATAATAGCAAGATTGATTTCGAGGAGGTTGATCTAATTCAAACGATTTACGACGAGCATTTCGAGTTCAAAATTGTTGAAAGGAAGGTCTGAAAACTTATGCAAGGTTTGATTGATATCGACGTCAAGTATGAAAGACTCGAGTTGAAGCAAATTGCAAGGTGGGAGCCATATTTTGAGCCTTTTGAAATGCATTCTTTGAAGGCTATTCCTTTTAACGAAAAGGCTCCCATACTGGAACGTAATCCCTTCCCCAATGAGTTCAAGTACGCCTTCTTAGGCAAAGGCAAGGCATTTCCAATGGTCTTTTCGGCCATACTTACTCCGACTCGGGAAAGTGTCTTGCTCAAAGTTCTTCGCAAATATCACCAAGCTATTGGCTGGTCTATGGTGGATTTTAAAGGGATAAGCCCCTTCATTTGTAGCTACTGAATCTACCTTAAAGATGAAGCCAAATCGTTGCGTCAAATGCAACGACGCCTTAATCCGATCATGAAAGAAGTAGTTAAGGGCGAGGAAATCAAATTGTTGGACACCATAATTATCTATGCTATTCCGGACTCCAAATGGGTTAGCCCTATTCAAGTTGTTCCTAAAAAGTCCAGGGTTATGGTTATTCAAAACAATAAGAACGAATTGATCCCAACTCGTATCCAAATGGGTTGGCATATGTGCATTAACTATCGTCGTTTGAATGCCTTGACCAAGAAAGATCACTTTCCTTTGACTTTTTTGGACCAAGTCCTTAAAAGAGTTGCAGGTCGTGCGTATTATTATTTCCTCAATGGCTATTCAAGGTATAATCAAATTGAAATTGCATACGATGACCAAGAAAAGACCACGTTCACCTGCCCTTTTGAAAGGTTTGCTTACCGGCGTATGTTATTTGGCTTATGCAATGCACCGGTGACTTTTCAACGGTGCATGATAAGTATTTTCAGTGATATGGTCGATAAAATACTCGAGGTTTTATTGGACAACTTCTCTGTCTACGAAGATAATTTTGACAAGTGTGTTCTCAATCTCGAGTGTGCTCTTCAATGGAGTGAAGACACAAATCTCATGTTGAATTGGGAAAAGTGTCACTTCATGGTAACACAAGGTATTGTACTCAGGCACATTGTCTCTGCTAGGGGAATTGAGGTCTATAAAGCAAAAGTTTAGCTTATTGAAAAGCCACCTCCTCCTACCTCGATTAAAGAAATGAGATCCTTCCTTAGACACGCCGGTTTCTACCGACTTTTTATGTGCTCGTTTAGCCACTTGCATTGTGTCATCTCCTATCCTCGGATGTCCGTTTCAAGTAGACTTCCGAATGCCGAAGTGTGTTTTATACTCTAAAGCAAAAATTGATTTCTACCCCCATAATGCAAGGCCCAGAATTGTCCTTACCATTCAAACTTATATATGATGCAAGCGATTATGCGGTAGGGGTGGTCTTGGGACAAAAAAAAGATAAGAAGCCACACGTAGTTTACTATGCGAGCCATTCTTTGAACAATGCCCAGCTTAACTATACCACAACTGAAAAGGAGCTACTAACTATTGTCTTTACTTTAGACAAATTTCACTCCTATATTGTTGGTTCTCCCATTTACGGATCACGCAATGCTGAAATACCTCTTTCTAAAAAAGGAGGCAAAAGCTCGACTCTTGTGATGGGTTGCAAGAATTTGATCTCGCAATCCATGATAAGAAAGAGGTCGAGAATGTCATTATTGATCACTTATCAAGGCTAACGAGCCAATCATTGGGTGACGACTCTTCTTCGATCAACGAGTACTTCCTTGATGAACAACTTTATATGATAAGTACTCTTACCACTCCTTGGTTTGCCGACTTGGCAAATTATCTTGTCATGGGATCTATACATCTCAATTGGTCGGTTAACGATAGGAAACAATTCCTACCAAGGCTCAACACTTTTTCTGGGACGATCCGTACTTGTACAAATATTGTTCCAATCAAATAGTACGGTGTTGCCTTTACGATGTCAAGATCTCCGAAAATATCATGCATTGCCATAGTAGAGCATGTAGTGGACATTTCTCGGCTAAGAAGATAACGATCAAAATCCTTCAATGTGGTTTCTATTGGCTGACAATGTTTAAGGATACATATTCCTATTGCCAAAATTGTGATAGATGCCAATGTCTTGGTAAACTTACTAAGCGAAATGAAATGCCTCCAAGAACCTATCATAATGATTGAGATATTCGATTGTTGGGGCATTGATTTTATGGACCCTTTTCCAAGCTCATATGGTTTTCTATACATCCAAGTAGTCGTGGACTATGTGTCTAAGTGGGTTGAAGCAATCCCCACCCAAACAAATTATCACAAAGTCGTGTTCAAATTCTTACACGAGAACATCTTTTCTCTATTTGGTACTCCCCATGCAATCATCAATAATGCCAGATCGCATTTATGCAATCACCCTTTTTGGGTTTTAGTCAAGAAGTACAGTGTAGTACACAAGGTAGGAACGACTTACCATCCACAAACGAGTGACCAAGTTGAATTAGCCATCATGAAGTAGAGGGGAGATAGTCAACCCTAACTGCAAGGATTAGTCAGACCGCTTAATCGACGCTCTTTGGGCCTATCGTACAACTTATAAGACTATCTTAGGGATGAATCCCTGCATATTGGTTTATGGTAAGGCATGCCACCTTCCGGTGGAACTTGAGCATTGAGCTTATTGGGTTGTACGACAATGTAACGAATCATTGCAAGATGCGGGGGAAAATCGAAAGCTCAACCTTGTCGAATTGGAGAAATTACGAAATGATGCAAACGAGAACATAAAAACTCTCAAAATACAAAATGAAAAGCTTGCATGATAAGCATATCAAAACTCGGACTTACGTGGTAGGGGACAAAATCCTCCTTTACAACTCTTGCTTGCATTTATTCCCCGGAAAACTTAAGTCGAGGTGAACCGGACCCTATATTATTCATGATATTGGTTCATACGGTACTTACAAAATTTACGACCCGAAACCAAGTAAGGCTGTCATTTTCAAGGTAAAAATAAAATAGCTATCGCGTAAAGCCATACTATGATTACCATTATGAACCTATGATTGAGATAGGTCTCGTTGACCCAGTTTACGAATAATCATGCTTGAAAGGATGTCTTAGTACATAGTAGCTTAGTTTCAATCTTTTGGTTTATTTCTTTTTCGTTTTGCTTATCATTGTTTTATATTTTTTTATTTTTTTTATTTTTTCGTTCTTATTCATTATGTCGCCTTTTCTATATTTATTTGAACATAGGGATTCTGTTCAATTTAGATAGGGGGGAGTGTATGAGTGTAGGTATAAAAAAATAAAAAATAAAAAATAAAATTTGACCAAATTCAAACTTTTTAATGATTTTTTTTAGGTAAACTAATATTTGTATATTCTTTAGTTAGGCTAGTTTTCTTAGTGTTTTCATTAAGGAGAACACATTTCTCCAATTGGATCGATCGAAAATCAATCGAATAGTTGGAATTTTAACCTGCAAAGACCGATCGATCGAAGTTCCCTTTTTGTAATGGATCGATTGGTATTCAATCGAAAAGTGGAATTTTTCACATGCCGCAACCAATTGATCGAATGTGTCACTTCGATCGATCGAAGTCCTCTTTCCAGAATTATAACTACTACGTTTCCAGGGGTGAAGTTTTACAACTTCCACCTGCTTGAATTCCCATTTCTGTCTCTCCCTCTTCTATATTCTCATTTAACTCTCCCAAATCTTTCATTCTCATTAAAATTCATTCCTTTTTCTCCCTATTTCCATCATCGCTATTTATCATCTTCTCAACTCATCCTCCAAAACTTCAAGTTAGGGTTTGGTTGTAGAACATTGGGGCATTCATCAACAATCACAAATCTCATCATCTCAATCTTGTTTATTTACAAGTAAGTTCTCAAAACTCTTCTTTAAGTAATGAATTGAGTTCAATTTGTGGTATTGAACATAGTTGAGAATTTCGCAATTGTGATATTTGTCGGGAAATTTTGGCATTGTTGTGTTTGTGTGCTAATTGTGTGAGATTAATTGTGAAAATGTTGCCGAAAAAGAGATCTAGAACAGGTTCGGGAGAGGGTGTTGGTCGTAAGGAAAAGAGTAAGGGAAAGGCTAGTAGTTCAACCACGGGTTTTGACGAAATGAAATTCGTAAGTACTGATACTTACAAAAAATATACTTCTAGGTTTGGGGTTAAGCAAATGGCAAGTGAGAAGGGTTGGAAACTTGATGAGTTTGTTGGAGCAGATAATTATACCTATCGTCCGATAAACTGTCAAACAAAAATTGTGGATGCAGGGTTAACAAATTTGGTTGTGTTCCATAAGGGCTATATAAATGAACTAGTTAGGGAATTTTATTCCAATGCTAGGTCATGGTCAAAAGAGAGTACCAAGATGATTTTCCGCACCCCGGTTAGGGGTGTAGAGATTGATTAGACTTCGACTACGTTTCAGAAAAGGTTTGGAATCTCGAAGCCATTAAACGAGCAACCGTTTCCAGATAGGATAGCAGTGATCGAAGAAGTGTTAATTCTGGGTATGGTGGTCAATAATCTGATAGGAGCTGGACGATGGAAGCCTAAGTATATCACCGTGGGAAAATCAATGGTTTCGAACATTGTTCCTTGGAAGCACGACACTAAGGTTGATTACCTGAAGATGGAACTTATGTTTGCATTAGGTACTGGCTAAAGTTTGATTATGCAAATAGGAAGTTTCTTGCCGTGATTGAGAGCGAAGAGTCGAAGAAAAAGGGTACTATTCCTTTTCCTGGAATACTGACCGAGAACATTCTAGATTAGGGGGTTGATGCTACCGGTTTGGCATGGCGCTCACCACTATACAAGACGTTGATTGACGCCGCCACCATCAACAAGTCACCTGCTCAAAGGGGGGCAGATCCGAAGAAACAAGAAGCAGCACCCAAAGGGATTAGTTAGGTGAAGGGCTGGAAGATAGTCAAGTAGATTCAAGAAGATATCCAGACTCTTCAGACGGACATGGCATCCTTGCAGGTGAAGGTGGACACATCAGTGCAATAGCAACAGTAGTACCAGCGTGAGATACAAGAGATCAGTCTGAGGCAACTTCATCTTATAAAGACGAAGCACATGGTGAGGTGCAATCAATATCCAGATATTTACAGCCACATTCCACCTTATGAGCCATATCAGAAGCTGACAAATTATAAGAGCTGAGAGAGTATTGTGCGAGTTAGATATAGAGCTTTACTTTGTATTTGTTATATCTAAACTTGTGTTTTGTTTTATTTCTTTTTACATTAGGATTTCTATGTTTAGTTTCTGAACTGTTAGGTTTATGTTAGTCTAGTTTTAGGCTAACTTAGTTGTTTTACTTTTTGTGGGGAACTTTGTTTATCGTTATTTTCTTTCATTGTGATAGGAACTCTTTTGATGGGCTACTGATGGCCTTTCATACTTTGTTTTAGCTTTTATGGTTATCTTTTATTATAGTAATTTAGTATGTTGGTTTATATCGCTTATCCTCATTTACGTGCTATGTTATTTTTGCGATTGCACTTTTCTATTGACACCACATGATATGATGATCGCATTTTTTTTTTTTTAGCATATAGAATTTTCATTATAGGTTGATGTTAAAAGATGCACTAAGACCAGATTTGAGTACGCTTTTGGAAGTATACTTTGGCATAAAAGTGAAATGGTATATGTTCTCGTCTCCTTTACATTACATTTTTTAGTCTTTTTCATGATACTTCATGTTCCTATCTATCGCTACTGTAGGGCATTTATCACTGTTAAATTGATAGGAGGAAGTAGAAATGAATTTCATTATTGTTTAGATTGGGGTGAGTGTACGATAACACCTATGATGCATTTTAATCGAGCTCAAAAGTTTCCAAAAGCTTTTGTATTTCAAATTGTTGCATAAAATAAAACAAAAGGTAGGATTAGTTTATTATCCCTATTTTAGTGTCCATGCTAGTATATTAGGTTTGGGATGCCTCACTTTAAGGGCATGGTTCGAAGAAATAAGCTAGTGAAGATTAAACGTTATTTGACTTGGTTCGAAAATTTATGAAACCATTTCTTATAGAAAAATGACTCGACTCATTCATTTTATAAAGGATGTTTATGCCTAAGGCACCTTTTTAAAATGATAAATCTAAAACCCAAATGCTAAAAGTTGTCGAAGAGGTGAAAGAATTTAACGATAGTAGAAAAAGTATGGGAAAAAAAGAAAAGAAAAGAATAAAAGGTTGTAAGAAGGTGGAAAAGAGAAAATAAATTACTATCATCGAATTATGTAATGGAGCGTTACAGGAGAGATATGGTCAAAGTGAAAGAAAATCTAAGTCAAATGATGTCTTATTGACAACTGACCATGATCATCTTTTGAAAATAAAAAGTGAGTCAAATTTCGAAAAAGAATTGTTTTCATAAGTAATCTTTTTGAGTCATAGGAATTTAATCCTAACTTAGCTTACTTTTCCTTCAATTATCAAGTTTTGGTGATGCATTTCGAACTCAATTAAAGTCATATCCACTCGGATTTGGGATGTCGACCGGTCTATCACACTAAGTCAAGCAACAACTCATAGAGCATGTTAGTATATCGAGTTTTAGTGAAACTTTTGAACTTTGGTGATTATTTATTTTTGGTTTTTGCATTGCTAGGGACTAGAAATGTCTAGGTAGGGGGGTGATTAGAGCATAAAATTGTATAAAAATAACATTTTTATCCTTGATAAACAACATCCTATATTTGACATTCGATGCATATTATTCGTTTTGTTTCGATATTACGGTTTTTCGTATGAATTTTAGAAAATCGATGTCAAATTGAGCAAGATAGTTGCTTCAGGGATTTGTCGAAGGTTCGCAATTAGAAAAAGCATCGGATACTAAAATTTGAAGACAAAGAGGATCGACAAAGTTGCACAATTGGAATAATTTTGAATCAGAAGATGCAACTCTATTTTGAGGGATTTCGATTGATCCAACTATAGGATCGATCAATTGAATGGTCTGGCAGAACATAGAAAGAAAAGGGTTATAATTCTTTTTTGTACCACACTTTTGCTCAACTAAAACCCTTATACTAACCCATAACCATTAGTCCAACCTTGCCAATTCCCTAACTTGAAGAACTAAGTCACATGTGTGTTCAATGATGATCAAAAGTAGGTATCTTTAGACACTTTTATGCTCAAACACATTCTTGTCAAGCTAGCCACCAACTAAGTCCTAATGTTGGTTGAAATTATGCCTAATGAAGACTTATTCTCATGTGATGAGTATGTATGTATATGGGGGTAAATGTATTATGATGATGGGAACACTCAAGCTTCAAGAAGATGGGATTTTTGGTCTTGTTGGAGGACACTTTTCATGAAACATTTTCTTCTTCTTCTTCTTCTTCTCTAATTTCTTACTAAAATTTTATTTTTCTTCTTCTTTCCTACTTCTTCTTCTTGTTTTCAATTTCTTTTGGTTGATCTTGGAGATTAAAGAAAGACTAGCTTTTTGGGGTTGCTAGCTTATATTTTGGGTTGAAGTTTATTTGTTCTATTTCTCAAAGTTGTAAAACATTCTCAAGGGTTGTAAGTAAAATTTCTTTCTACTTAAGTTGTATAAATTTCAAACTTTAATGTAATATTGTTCATGTTAGTAGTAGTTGTTGTTTTAAGTATAACATTTGTACAGAGTGATTGCAATTTCAAATTAGTTGTTGATTAAGAGTACTTATCATGTCTTCATCTTCATGCCTTATTTTTCATGCAATATCGATATGTTGGGCTAACCGTATGTTTGCCTTAGAAGATGAAAATAGGTTAATTGAACCCCCGAACACCCTAATTGACGAGATTGATCTTTATAAGTCTTAATCCAAAAAATTGAATTTGTTTTGAAAATCTAGAATTTTCGACCTTGTCGGAAGTCACTTAGAAATTACTTAGGAGTAGTTATGGAGCTTGACATACTCCCGATGGCACAATAGGTTGAGATAAATCATAAAATATACGGCCGTAATTTTCTTACCAAATTTAACCGGAACTCGTCATATAGGGTAATTTGGAGCGGAAATTAACCTATGGGACTCCCTAACATAGGTAAGACTTTATTATTTGTTATTTCCATTACTTCTTATTTAATTGCATTTTAGTTGTTATCTCTTGTTTAGTTGCAATCTAGGTATAGTCTTAACAAAAAAATCACTCCCTTTATGAAAGAATCAAGGAGAAAATAGGAGTAGTGTTAACGTAATTATTAGCCGAAAATGAATTCTACATTAAAATAGTCCAAGTCGAGCGTTCCTAGAATTTTTCGTCACGTGTAGGAGTCCTCGAGAAATTCGATACTAGGGTTCTTACCAAGAAAATTACAACAGTACCTTAGTGCACTTGCTAAGTAAATAAACTATATGTTTAGGGTTCAGTCTGGTACCAAGACGAAAAGCCAAAATTTTTTGAAGGAAAACGCCTCGGAAATATCTCATAAACTCAAATGATACAAATAGGAAACGCAGGAAAAACTATTAGGAAGTATTACGAATATTAGGAGAAAACTTATAGGAAATTTGACGAATGTATATTCAAACAAAATTAAATAAAAATCAATAAAAACATAGTGAAATATAGTGTTTATAGTACTTTTATGTTAAAATAAATTTTTTTATATATATATTCTTTTAAATTAAAAGTAATACGTTTATAAAAAGTATCAAATAAGTATAAAAGTCCTCGCATAACGGGTATTCATAAGTTTGAAAAAAAAAATTCAATACTAAATTAAAGAATCACATATGTTTTCTCTACGTTTCTCACACGTTTTACAATCATATCCGAGAAGTTTTACAATCATTTTTCCGTTTTTCCGTTATTTTTAGATTGCGTTTTCCGTTTCCATTTTCTTTGAAGATTCTCGCTTCCACTTCCGAATTCGATAATTAAACTTTGTTTACGTAAAGTAGATGAGTTAGTTTTTTTTTTTTTCTATTTCTAGAGAATGGTCAGATCTCTATTTTATATTATTTAATTTCCTATAAAATAAGGAGTTTGCTGCGGTAATGACCCAAAAGACAACCGTTGTTACCTAATACTATTATTCTTAAATTTAAAGGGTCCGGTATAGGATTCCCTATATTTTCAGCCTGTATTTTAAAATTTAAGCTATAGAAATCAAAATTTTAGGAGATGATATTAAATATACCGGTGGGAAAACACTAACAATTATTTGGATACGAAGTTATTTAATTGGTTACTGTTTTTTCCGTTTGTAGAGATCATAAGGAGGCTACCTTTCCAATCCACTCAAAATGTAATTCACACCATTTTCGAAGCTTTATTTGAATGAAAACTTCTTCATTAAACAAATTAAGCACACCATGTGGCTAATGCTGATACTTTATACCATTTTAATAATTTTTTATATGTTTGGACTATCAAAGAGCATCCATACCCCAAAAACTCCTGCTGATACTTTACCATTTTAGTAATTTTTTATATGTTTGAATATTAAAGAGCATCCATACCCCAAAAATCCTGTATATTTATTTTCAAAATCTGCATAAGTCTTAGCCAGTTTGGGATGCTCTTTCTAACCCGCTTCCATTTTTTTCTTTTTAAAAATTATAACTAGTAATGTTTGGTAAAATATTAAAAAAATTGCTTTTAGGATCTGCTTTTTTTTTTTCAAATGTGCTTTTGGAAGCAACCCAATGGTTACATTTATAAGTTGTTTCTATTTTTTTTTAATCATTAATTACTAAAATAACCTCAATTATATTTTATTCATTTTCAATACCTATCTATTTTTGCATTTTCATAATAAAAAATATCAATTTATCAAACACGACACTACCTATCAAAACAAAATTTAAATATTTTTTTAACAAATTTTATGATTATACTCAATTTTATAATCATCTTTCAAAAGCAGTTTTAAAAAAATAAGCAACAAATCAAATTCGTTATAAGCAATTTTTAAAGATATATTTTAATAAGCACCAACATTTTCAAACTCAGGCTTTAGTCTCTCCTAATTGATGTCCCAACCAACCAATATTCAATTAAGTATATAGGCAGAAAATTTAGGTGGCCATGAAAGTTTATTTAAGTCTAAATCAAACATGGGTAAAATGATTAGACCCAAATATCTCAAAGGGAATAAGCAGCTGAAAATATATATATTGAACAAAAATGGGTTGTCCATTACGATCCATTGCAACAAGTCAAATTCCGTATTACCGATTTGTAAAAATAAAACTATCACATCTTCTTATCATATATAATATAATATAATAAATTAAAACTGAAATTTTAGCATAATATTCAACCAAGTGGCTCTCCCAACTTAGTGACAAGCGTACAATCTTAGATGATATAATGAACATTATATTATTAGAAAACAATAAAAATATTAATTGCCTATTTCTCAAAATAATAGTCATTCAATACATAAGTAAAACATATATGAAATTATCATAACATTAGATTAAAGGAAGGCAAATGGATTAAGCATAACGTTAGTGCCATGAAAGTGGCATTTAAGCTTCCATTTGACATTCATCTTGCATTTACATATATGAACAAATGTAGATGCATATATGTATTTAAGTGCATGATTTATATAATTTTCACATTTAATAATTTGTAAAAATAAAAAAATAAGAGCAAAAATAACTGTAAGAAAAACCCCACTAGTGTATATAAAAGTTGTCGCATCCAATTATATTCACTCTAATCGCAATATTTATCAGAACAATTGCTTGAGACGTGAAATTATTAAAGTTATATACATAAATATCAACTTGTCATTACAAAAATTATTAAAGCTAAGTTTTCTATGAGATCACCCACGGGCCCCAAGATATAAATATAAATATCTATATAACTATAAGATAACTTATCATAATAAAAATTATTAAAATTATATTAAAAATTAAAATATTTCTAAGAAATAAATATTTTTTAAATTTATTCCTACTACTCTAAGATTTTTCATAAATTTTAAAATATTATCCTAATAAATATTAATTTTTTACGCTTAAAATTAATCTAAATAAATATTAATTTTTATAAAAAAAAATATTATCATAGCATAAATCCTATTGAATCTGATTTTTTATAAAATTATAAATAACTGAAAAAAATACAAGATGTCATATCAAAAAGCAAATGTAAAAAATAATTTAATAAAATAATAATTAAAATTAATATGATACAAAAAAAAATCATAACACACAATCTGCGCATTGCGCGAGCTGCACTCCAGTCCTTATATATTGAGGTTCGACTAACTTCCTAGCCGAGGTTAACATTCTTAGACGAAACTCAGGAGGGAAAAGGTGAATCAAACAAACAAGCACAATAAAATAAGTAAATAATAATAATAATAATAATAATAATAATAATAATAAATAAATAAAAATAAAAAATCTATGTTTACAATAAATTATTAATACAGGACACAGATTACATGTATGTAATAAATTTAAAGAAAAAATTGCAATGGATTTCTATTTTTCTTTTTTCAAGTAACTGAGAAAAGTTCCTACATTTAGTTTCAGCCTCGCTTGCACTTCAGAAGTTAGCTTTCCAATTTTTACCTTCTTCAAATTAATTCCATCTTTTCCATTTTTTAGTACGATGAGGACCAACAAGCAGAGTAAAGCCCTGTAAAACCCTGAACTCGAGGGGAGAAGAAATACCAGCTTATGTTATGCCAATAATGGCGCATCTAACGGCTTTAATGGGGTACTACGGAGCTCCATCATGTATGTAACCGCCACACCAAGCAGCGCAGAAAACCCCGGTACTAAACCCAAGCCGATTCTCGTAACTGAAAAGCATGAGATAAAGGAGCCACATCCCTTCAAGTTCAGGGATAAATCTGTGCAGAAAGAGAAATGAAAATGTTAATGTTAAAATCTTTAATGCCCAAAGTTGGGTGGTGATTTTGCTTCTTTATAATTTCTTTGTCAAAGCTATTTCAGAAGTAATAGGTTCTGGAAATTTTTCCTGTACTTCAGAAAGGAAATTATTTTAGAAGGAAATACAGGTGCTTCCACAAGCACTGTTCTACAAAAGCAGCTATTTCTACATTATTCAAGGACAAGGTTTAAGCAACTTGAATGCAGAATAGACAAGTAAGAATAATGAAGAAACGTTAGACGCCCAAAATCCAAGAGAAATACATAAGATTAAGAATGAAATCCACAGTATATCTTTCTCGAAACAAGCAGTCAAATACAGAATGCTACTCGCACATGCAAAAAAATATGAAAACAATAACAACAATTTTCTTAGGACAATATTGAAAAGTAAAAGAAAAGTAGCTATGTCAAGATCACATATGATGACAGAATCTGTCATCTCAATATCTCATAAATTATTCTCACTCTAATTAAGATGTTACTACCAGATTCAACATTTTCACAATAAAACTTATTTTGTTCCAAGCTAAAGTTCATTCTGTGAATCATTCACAAAGTGATGATAGTTTATACTGGCAGCTGGCCAAAAGCTAATCGAATATGCCCAACTTACCTGATTTAAGATAATCTTACTCTAGATGATACACCTATGATTCAAAAAGTTTGAATACATCAGTTTGCCAGTCTCACATTTTCAAGAATGAATATGTCCATCTGAACGAGGAAACCAGTTAGTTTGTATACCATCAGTACCATGTTTGTCATGTTGATACAATTCTTGTGAGGATAAGTTGTTAAGTAGACGCTTCAAGTTCACAGAATACGTCCTGCACGAGTCCATGAATGCAGCAGTTTACACAGAATAAGTAAACCCTAAAACTTCACCACCTGTATAGATTTCTTCCTCTTAAGGGCAGAGCAATATGTTAGCCTAAGGGTACTCCTCCCAACAGCCCCCCTAAATTTTAGGGATTAAATGCAAGAGGATCCACCCACCAGTGTATCTATAATATTCACCATCCTAAAAAAATTGAGGTTTGCAACTGCGTTCCCTTTGAACTCGGGGACTATTGTTTGTCCTCAGTTCGTTTTTGAATTTTGGGGAATTTGGTGTGTGCATTTGCCATATATGAGCTTCTTTGAGCTATATGGATTAAAATTTAGGGGTTAAATATAACCAAACTGGTGGAGTGCCCAAACAGTTATATTCATACATAAGCAAGAATTACATATCTAATCCGACTTATATGGAGAAGGGCGATTAAAGCTCCACATCAGAATTTTCACAAAGTCTATCAATGACTGGATACCCCGCAAAGTAACTAAACTGAATTGAAGTTTCAAATATCAGCACAGCTCTACAAGCCTAAAAACATTTGATGACTCAGACTCCGTTTTGGGCATTAGTAGTTGTACTCAAGTGGAAAAGCAATAACCCAATACAAGTAAAGCAATAAATATATTATAAGGCAAATCAAAAAGAAATAAAGAAATGGAAATGTCCCAAACTTTCTCTTGAACACAACAGCCCCTCAATGCTTTCATAAACAATAGGAGATAATAATTTTATCTATAACCATTGTTGTCAATCTCTTACGAGACATGAGACATGTATATGATGCGATACTTCTCGGAAGGTTTTCGTGTGTATCATAACTCTATTTCTATTTTGACCAGATATCGGTCGATACAGACCTGTCTCTTACGAAACGAAACGTATCATGTATCGGACATGTATCACCGATATATATGCACTTTAACTTTATGAGTTAAAAATTAAAATTAAAACTAGAAATTAGCAATTAAGGAAGTAAGTCAATACTTTCATGTCAAAACCTGAATCGAAAAGCATAACTCATTTAGGAAGTAAATTGATAAAATTATGCTTCATATATTTTTCACATAACAAAACAAAGAAAAAAACCTAGTTGTTGAGTTTTTAAATGATTGAAAGGAACAGAAAAATCGATCAATCAAGAAGAATCAATCGGTTGCAATAAAGAGAAGAATCAATTCATGTCGGTCAAATTTAGTGCTAATCCAATTGAAAAGACGATAAAACAACCTTACATCTGATCTGATCTGAGACTAATGAATTTAAGCCATATTGAATTTGGGGCTGATAAATGATTAGAGGAGAAAGGTTGAAGACTAACTCCCCTTTGGAGTTAGAGCTACTTGATAAGTATCTATAAAGGGTTAGAGTCTTTGGTAAAAATTAATTTAAAAACAACATAAGGACCCAATACTTAACATTTTTGAATTGTTGATGTAAGTGATGTTTGTGTCTTTCTACTATAATATATGTCTATTTTGTATTTTTATGCTATATTTATGTATCTCTATGTGATATTTGAGTTATCATATTATAAAATGGTTATACTAAAAATACTTATGATACACAAGATGGAATAAAATGATACATAAAATTATTAAAAATGATATGTGTTCGAGACACATTTTGACAACCTTGAATATACCCAGCCAAGGAAGTACCATCGTGACCGGCATGGAAAATACTCAAATGGTGGTTGAGACTGTCGCACAAAAAATATGACTTGTCACCGACGTTTCTTCTCCCTACATGGTGGACCATCCTCTAGTTTCTCTAGTCGAAAATCCTTTCACGGAAAATAATTAGATGACTTGGAGACAAACTATTTATCGTGCGCTTGTCGTAAAAAGTAAATGTGGCTTCGTCAATGGCACTCTCTCGATTCATTATGTCAAAGACATCACGACTTGTAGAATAGATGCTCTATTATGGTTTTGTGTTGGTTGAACAATAGCATAGAATATTCGCTAACTTGTAGCCTTCACAACTGCGACACCCCATCCAAACTATGGGACAAGCTTGAAGCTTGGTTGAAGAAGGGGAATAAAGCCAACAAAATTTGCCTCAAATGCTGAATTGCTACAACATAACAAAATAATTTAACTATTATGGCATATTACCGAAGCATGAAAATTGAGTGAGATGACCCTGACACAATGCAAACTACAGAAAAAAGCCAAAGAAAGAATGTTTGAACTCCATATGGGGTTAAATGATTCATAACCAAACTTTAGCCACGAGCCCATTTCCCTCTTTGGGCCATGTCATATGATAAGATTCAAGGAAGATCAATGAGCCATCAAGTTCATAGGCCATTTGAACTACTCGGCCATGGCCGTGTGGAATGCACAACAACAAACAGGTCAAGCCCTTGTACCCACTTGTGAACCACCTATGAAATTCAACTTTTGTAAGAAGGAAGGACAAGAACAAGATGGTTGTTTTATATTCATTGGTCTTCAGGATTGGTGGCGAGTCAAAAACACAAAAAATTCCAACCAAAAAAATCATCCATTGCCAGCCCACTATGGGCTCTCTTTTTGAGCCCCCTCCAGAGATCATAACCCATCCAGTAATAGGTACGCACAACTAGACTACATAAGTAGTTGCTAGCCTACAGCAAAATGCTAATAATTGGTCCACGTTGACACCAACATCATTCTCTGCTAATAAAAATTATATTTTCTTTAATTGGATAATTGATAACCTGGGCATCTGATCATATGATGTCAGATCTTTCTCTATTCTCCTCTTTTTCCCTCCTTTAAATCATCTGCCTATTTATGTATCTTCCGGAACCTCGCATGACATCTTGCATATATGCGTTATACATATTTCAACTAATTTTTCCTTACAATATGTTTTGCATATTCTCTATTTTAAATTTGATCTTTTGTCTTTACAAAAAATCAGAAAATAATAAATTTCAACTTTTTTCCCTTCTTTCTGTCCTTTTCAGGATGGAGCATTGAAGACTGTGATTTGCTTGTGAAGCATGAAATGGAATATACTACCTTTATATTCCTCAACCTGCAACACATGCATCTACTGCTACTAGTAACTTTGAATAATGACATCGTAGATTAGGCCATCATTCCAATAATTTTATGCCTTCTTTTGTTTCTAGTTCATTGCATAAAATTACTTGTGATCCCTGTTTATGGGTTAAACATCTTCGTCTTCCTTTTTATTTCATTCCTAATAAAAGAACTTTTTCTTTTTTTTTTTTTTGGATAATCATATATATATATTTTTTTATCTTGATACATCTAGACTATTCCTTAATTATATAACCTTATCCTACACATCATTCACCACAACTTTTGAGAAATGAGGGAGAAAAAGGAAATGCTTTTTGCCAAATAAGCCCTAAACTTTGGCACAAAATAATTGCAGTGGCATGCGATAGTTCATTCTTTGGTGATGGACTTTGCGTATATATATTTTATTTGATATATTTTTTCCTTTTTATTTTTGTTTTTAGGCTAATTGTGTTGTAACGTATTGAGCTTAAATGGTCTAGGATATGCCCCTAGCATTTGTTAAAATTAAAAATATTGGTTTATTATATATTTTTAATTTCCAAAAAAAAAGGGACAAAAAAATGTAAATTTTGTCCATCCCGAGACGCATACGCAAAAATATTTGTTAAATGCAGTGACTAGCCATCGATATTGGGGATGTATGTTAAATTAGTAAATAAATTTCTTTTACATTAAATATATTCTATATTTAATTAATTTTTTATAATTATTTGGGGTGCCTAGCAAACTTTTAGTTTCGTTTCCACCAATTGATATTTTGTTGATTGTACACATATGGAAAGAAATTTGTTATTATTGATCAACCTAAAAATCCTGCAAATTATTTATAGAAAACTTGAATAAACTCGATATAGTAAAACTTTATAATACTTCCTATGGGGGTCGAATGGTGACATTTTACTGTTTTTTACATTTTAATTACGGTGACTAATAAATAAAATAATTAGTGTTACAAGAATCTATGAAGTATTTGCAAATTATTCTGCATGATAGCAATAATTTATTTCCATATTGATATAAATGTAAGATACGATCAAAGATTTCTTGGTATATATAAAAAAAACTTGACCAAACTTAGAAAATTGGTTGTCCCATTTGATAATTTTATCCTATTTAATTATTCCATTAATATATTTAAGATTAAAAAGGGCCCCCCTTAATTAATGTTTTGTCCCCTAAAATTAAAGTAACCCATGTTCAAAGCCTTGTGTTTCATTTAAAGATCCACATCATCATCTAATCTTTGTCTACTAGAGAGGAACTGTATATGTTTGGTTTGGGATTTGGATTAGGGTAGTTACACGTGGCAGCTAGCAAGCCCTAGGAGTAGGGGTCAACTTATAATTCTATGTGATCTTTATGTTAAATATAAAAAAAAAATTAAAAATGAAAATTCTTAATTTGGAACTTAATAGTAGTTATACTTAAAAGTGTTACTTTTTTACAAATTATACCCATAATGATTTGAATTAAGCAAACATGGCAATGGATGTTTTTTTATCAAAAAAGTGTGAAACGATCCAATGTCCAACAAAAGGACATTGCTGAATTTTAATGCAAACGCATTTTTTTAAAAAAATAATTTCCCTAATATTTAATTTCTTTTTTTATTATTACGTAGAGATTGATTGAGAAACTGTCCTTGGGCTATTTTTAATGGAAAATAATATTTATTTAGAAACTAAATATCAACACTACCTTAGAATAATATGATTGTCATAGAATTTTAATTGAAATTTTAATTACTATACTTACTAATTTGCTATAAGAGCTCTCGCATAATATCGAAATACATTTAATGTATTAGAAATACAATAAGTACCAAGACAACTCTTCGAACGAGTTGGAAGATATCAGCTTTTCGCACTTGAAATTTTTAGCTAGCATTAAGCATTAATGGCTGAGATCAAGCGACGTAGAGAGATTGATTTGAAGTTTCCGCACTCGTTAGAAAGCATATTGTTATTGTCACATACACTGAATTTTGACAATAATTCAGATCAATTAGCATATGATGCCTAATCTACAAGTAGATTGGGTTGATTGTAATAACTTTCAGAACAGTATTTTTAAAGTGCGATTTATTCTCTTTTAATTTTTCAATTAAAAATTGGATAGAAATTTCTCCTATCAATTTTTTTAAATGCAGAAAGTTGTATAGAAATATTACAGTGTTTGTGGAAAAATTGCTATTCATAATTTTTTCATTAAAAAGTAATTTTTTCCACTAAAATAGATAAGTACACCAATATATTAGA
>MKEJ01011584.1:0-15704 GCA_001753735.1 Embelia ribes
CCCCCCTCTTGTGATTTGCCTAAGGCCAACATACTTGTAAACCGATATCAACATATATAACTTTTCAACATAAGTACATTTTATTATTTCAAAATAATAAATTTTGTCATTTTAGTATATTTTAAAAAGAATTATATACTTTCAATAAAATTAGGTTTATAGGAACCATATTATGGTAATATTTTCAAATAACAAATATAATTTTAATCAGTTCAATTGTTCAAGAAGATTATGCTTGATAACGTTGCATAATAATATTTTTTTTTTAAATCCTAAATTAATGGGATACGTGCTAGTTAATTATGTGGACACTTATCACAAATAGATCAAAAATAGTTGAATGAATAACTTTTATATAACTTTACAACATAAATAATTTTAATCTTTTTTAAAATTATAATTCTTATCATTTTGTTACAATCTATAGAGTCGATTTTTGTTTATGTGCTATAACTATATTTTTATATGTGTTAAAGATGATTAAGTTTAGAAGATTCTAAAATAGTGGTATTTTCAAATATAATAATATAATGGGCAATTATAAAAAAAAATCCATAAGGTTTACCCTTTTATCGATTTAACCTCAAATTTTCAATTTTGATTAATTCCATCCCCAAGGTTCCAATATATAGTTAAATAGGTCCTTTTGACCATTTTGTCCATCCTTTCATTATACATATATTAAGATTATTATCTTTATTTGATAAAGTTTATACTAACCTAAAGGGAAAATATTAAATAGAAAATATCAAAACTATAAACAAACTTACGCAATTAAAAGAATTCAAAATTTTGAATAATAAAAATTAATTTTAATATCAAAATTTTACTGTTTAACTTATGATTAATATTATTCTCAACTTACATTTCAATAAAGAGTAAATGTAGTTGATTTGTAGTATCGTTACATTATTTTTATAAATTAATAATGATAAGAAATTGATTGTATATAAATGAGGTTTAAGTTGTATAAAATGTCTCACAAATAGCCTTTGAGCTTGTTTGCTTGTTGTCCTCATAGGTGCATAAAAAATAAATTATATTATTATTTTGTAAAAAACAAAATAATTAATTCTATTATTTTTAAATTTAAATGACTTACTATAATATCTACAATAGGTAGCATGGTGATGAAATGAAGGATTTAACACTAAGATATAGTTTAAATGCTATTTCTATTTAATTTTTCATCTCTTAAAAAATTAGAATATATATATCATGCAACCAAACTTCTAATTTAGGAAGTTTGTTATTTTCTTTATGTATTTACTACTACTAAATAAATTTATAATCCACGTTATATTATGATTTGATATTATATAAAAATTAAATATATTCATGTAATTATTTAATATTTTATACTTTTTCTCATATTCAATTTATATGTAAAGTTTTCATACTATTTGATTTTATTCTTAATCCAAAGCAACTTGAAATATTTAATAAAAGAAGGATAAAATGGTCCAAAATGTGACAAAATGACAAAATTGGTGATTTTTTGATATTTCGGAAATGAAACTAATAAAAATTGAAACTTTGGAATTAAATTGATAAAAAAAATTCTCGAGAGCATTTTTGATAATTACCCAAATATTTTTATAACCAACTCTTATGAAAAATAAATAAATGCATTTTGTAGAGCAATTAAGGTTTGTATTAGTGCTTTATTAGGGCAGGGCCTTACCATACTCCACCTCATCATATTATGGTTCATTCCCTTAGTTTACATTAATTTTATAATTAAAATACGATAATTTCGCACAATTTTTTTTTTCATATTACAATAAAAAACTGTATTGAGAGCAAATCCCATTCCCACACACTCCACCATTAATTATCAAAAACATAATTAAAAAAATGCACCTTGCGTATGTGTAGTGCAGCCGAGGATTTTGACAAAAAATGCACCTTGCGGGTTTTCAAAATCTCGAGAAATTAAATATTAAGAAATAAGAAAAAAGAAAAAAATACATTAATTTATTGAATATTCCTCTCGCTTAGACTGATTCACATATTAGCCACTCATTTATTAAGCCGAGGATTTTTATATTGTTTGAAAAGAGCTAGAAACTGTAAGCATGATTAATCTTGATTTTTTCAGTAAGCAAAAAAAAATATTTTTTACTCAAAACGTATAACCAAACCAACCCTCCTTTTACGAATGTTCATGAATAGAAATTCTCGGCTTAGTGGTCGAATAATCGGTACTTATAATTTCAGACATGAGGTGGGGAGTTCGATTCACATGTACCGCACTTGCGACCACACCTCCAAGTTTACTAGATTGAACCCTTGTTCGTGTTGGGAATTATCGTACGTGCGAGATAATAATAATAATAAAAAAAATAGAAACAAACATAGAACCGTATATTCACTAATAACATATATATATATATATATATATATCAAACTTGGAACCATATTTCAAGGGGGCACTCAAAAGCAAGCAACTTTTCTGCAAGTTCACTCTAAAGTTATCTTTAGATTTCAAAAGAAATTAAATATAATTTTTGGTGACCCATTTCCAAATTTCTCTCCTACTTTTGTTAGTCACACACTCCTATTTCTAACACACCTCCAATTTCTTTTTAGAAATACAGTAAGAGAAAGACAATAAGGAATAATGTTTTTCTATATGATTGCTTTCCATCTGTACATGGTTATATAGACATTTGTATATAACTAAATAAAATAAATTATGGCTAATCAACAGTAATTACAGAATGTTCTAGAATTGTCTAGATTCGCTAACATGATTGTCTATGTTCGCTAACACTCCCCTCAAGATTGAGCATGTAAGGATATAACGCTAATCTTGGGAATGAATGAACGGAAATGATCAACTCCGAGCGCCTTGGTGAATAGGTCGGCATATTGTGCAGTTGTAGAAATTTTGTAAAGAGTAATTTTGTCTTCACAGGACTTGTCGTGCACAAGGTGATTTTGATATGCTTAGAACGTTGGTGGAAAATACGATTGTGAGTAATGTTGAGAGAATAGTTGTTATCGCAATATAGAGAAGGTGGAACATCCAAATGTATAGTGGGATCACGAAGAAGGTAACTTAACCAAGTCAGCTTACATGTAGTTAAAGCCATTGCATGATATTTGGCCTCAGCAGATGATTGAGAAACAACTCCCCAATTTTTTGTAAGCTATGAAATAGGGCAAGTACAGAGGTGAATAAGAAAGTCCTGGTTGATCACCCAGTCATAGGACAATTTGCCCAATCAAAATCTGTACATGTTGTAATACGCAAGTTATTGGAAATAGGAAATAAAATACCGTGGTCCGATGTGCCCTTTATATATAAAAAAGAATCCGTACAGCAGCATTCATGTGGGAAACACGAGTAATGTGCATAAACTAGCTTAAGAGATTAACAACAAAAAAGATGTCAGGCTCCGAAATGGTGAGATATATTGAGCACTCAATAAGTCGTCGAAAAGGACGTGGATTATCAAGAACTTCCCCGGATTCGTTGGATAGTTTTAGATGTTATTCTATTGGAGTAGAAGTAGGCCTACACCATGTTTGCCCAGTATCTGAGAGTATATATCCAAGATATACTTGTATTGATTAAGAAAGATACCCTTGTTTGATTGAGCTACCTCCAACCCAAAGAAATAATTCAATTTTCCAGATCTTTCAAATGAAATTTGTTAGCCAAAAAAGATTTCAAATAATCAATAGCTGTCAGATTATTCCTAGTAATGAGTAAGTCATCAACATAAATGAGAACTACAATAGACGATGAACCCTGTATAGATGTAAATAATGAATAGTCGACATGTGATTGCTTAAAACCCGCGGAGATAAGGATTGTCAAAAGTTTGGCATACCATTGACGAGAGGCTTGTTTTATGCCATATAAAGATTTTTGTAATTTACAAACTCGGGTCTCCTCCTGTCGACCATAACCGGGCAGGAGAGCCACATAAACATCCTCGTATAAATTCCCGTACAAAAATGTGTTATTGACATCCAATTGGTAGAGATGCCAATTATGCATTGCAATAATAACTAAAACACAACGAATAGTAAAGATCTTAGCAACCGGGGTAAAGGTATCAATGTAATCTAAACCTTCTATCTGTGAATATCTTTTAGCAACCAATCGCGTGTTGTATCGTTCCATAGTCCCATCCGAATGTAATTTAGTCTTAAAAACCTATTTGCAACCTATGGATTCTTTGCCAAGGGGCAAGGGAGTAAGAATCTAAGTCTGATTATCAGCAAGAGCTTGGAGCTTGGCCTGAAAATTATATTGCCAATGGGAATGTTGAATAGCCTGAGAATAAGTGGTAGGATGGAAAATAGAAGAAACATAAGATAAAAAATCAATTATTGCTAATCAACAGTAATTACAGAATGTTATAGAATTGCTCTCCATCAGTACATGGTTATATAGACATTTGTACATAAGGAAATAAAATCAATGATTGCTAATCAATAGTAATTACAGAATGGTCTAGAATTGTCTAGGTTCGCTACCATGATTGTCTAACTTGGTTAACATTTCTCTCTCCCAAATCCAGCCTAGGTTTGCAACTTATAAATGGTGTTTTAAACTGATATTGCTAAATTGTAGGCTCTAGATAATTATAAGTCTTAATAATTCAATGAATATTGTAGTTCTTACAAAAGTAAATACATGATTCACGCATACTTTATTTGAAAAACATGTTAAAATTCTATATATATAAAAACAAAAAATCATTATTAATGTTGCACTAACATAGTTATTGTAATAACTTTTAAAAATTTTAGAGGTCGATCATAGTAGTAATGGTATGAATTGATAACTATTATATCAATGCATAATTTTCAAATCAAATTGTCATGTTTTTCACCTCGACATGAATTTCGATAAAGATATAATTTAATAAGTTACATTTCCAGTTTATTAAACCGGTCTAGAAATTTCTATAGCACATTTGAAATATGAAATTTCAATACAATATATTCATTGATTTGCAAATTAAAAACAATAAAGCTTTTAATTGCCAAATAAAAATAGAATTAGTCGGCAAATAAATTGGTCGCACAAATAGGTGTCGCACTTGACACGGCTAGTATATAGCTTCTCTCTCTTTTTCTCTCCCTCTCTCTATATTAATCTGTGGGGCCCACAGGACCACATGTGCCGCACATACCGCACTATGACGACCACACTTAAGTCTTTAAAATTTATTTTTCCTTTTGAGTCTATAAATATCTCTCACCACTGCCTAACCAACAAGCTTTAATACTAACTACCAATAGAGAGAGAGATAGGGAGGTCGGAGGATGGCCGCCGGAGCCTCCGGAGACGGACTATTCCGTAATGTTTTCGACGGTTGTATTTCCGGTTTCGACATGGGCATCCAGCGCAGGCCGTACCACCGTAACTGCAGTTGCGCGTTGCATAGATCAAGTAGCCAATGCTCGCACTCATCGCGAGGGACTAATGTGTCGTATCCAATTAGACGGACATGGAGCGAGGGTAGTCTGGCCCTGATGTCATCATCGTCTTTGTCATCTCCATCTTTGTGTAACTTAGCATCCGCGACAGCTACCAGCGGTCTGGCGAGGACTAAGACGTGTCTAACACTTTTCGATTATATATAAGTTTATATATATATATATATATATATATATATATTTATATGCATACGGTCTTTATTTTTATCCTCTGGCTTTTTCTTTCTAATTTGAATAAGTTTCAAGTTGGGATGATATAGTGAAGGTGATTTTATAAACCTGAAGATATGGTTTGTGATTGATTCAAAATACAAAGTGTATGTATGTATATATGTATGTATATGGACAGAAAAAGATGTCAATGGTTCTTAAATTAATTTATACTTTGTTGATCAATTGTGTGAATTCTACAAATTATGATTTAATACTTAGATAATGCATCTTAAAAGCATATTTTTTTTCCCAGCTTCTTGCTATCTAAGTTCATTGGACATGAAAATTCTCAATATAGTACTTCTAAGTTCTAAATTACTTTTGGGTTATTCTTCAAGTTAATTATTTTGTATATTTAAACAAAATTTTCTCAGAACTCTAAGAAATTCTTAGTCTTTTTTTGTCAGATCTGTTTTTATTTGTGTCGCCAGCTAAATTTTCCCATATATCTGTTGGTTCATCCAACTAGGTACTTTAATTTTAGTGAACACGCCAAATTATTTAAATGGCAAACAAAGAAGACAGATAATCTATACAGGTTCTTGCACCTTTGACCGACCAAATTCTGAATTGAAGACACGTGACAACATAAAAGGTGCAAGAAGCTATAAAATCGAGACATTATACAATGAAATAATCCTACAAACTTGTATTATCTTTTATCAAAAATTATTTTTTTATAAATGATACAATAAATGAGTTTAATTATGTTAAATGGGTAAGTGTTTACATATCTGTCCCTATTGATAAATGTTATATACTCCAAAACAAAATTAGTAAAATGACAAGTACGTTAGGCGGAGTGAATTAGAATCATAAAGTGTTGTTACAAACTGCAAAACGAAAAGAAATAAGGATAATTTTGTAAAAAAAAATTGTAAAAATTTATTTTTAAAAAATAGATTAAATTTTTTGATAACTCAAAATAAAAATGACAAATAAGTTAGGCGGAAGTTGTAAAATATATAAATCTTAATTTATGGTGTTTACACTATCCACGTGGCCCTTCATGCGATGTATTCTTTGCTGGATCTCCAATTTTAATTTTCATCGTCAGTAAATTTAAAAAAAGGACAAATTTTATTGGGACGTGTCTTAAGGCACAAAATAATGGGAATTCACATTTTTATTTATACTAATTTATTTTGTGTTTTACAGAAAATGATTATCTAGGCATGCTTGAACTTTACGTCTATTAGTCCCCATCTTAATTTATTCATAATATATACTGGCGGAGATATCGATAGGGTATTATATTAGTACATGAGATATTAATGTCCATTGCTGGTTACAACTTGATAACGATATTACCAATTCACTAGATAATTATTTATTTATTTATTTCAAAAATAATAATTTTAGTATGTTGTCAGTATAGTTATTCCACTATACAAAATCACTGATAATTGATTGACAAAGTTTTCGTTATAACTAATGTGCGGATCGCTGTCTCTGTCCCTCCAATTTTTTCCTTTTATATAGATGTGAATTTCTTTTAATTAGTATAATTTTTCAATAGATTTTTCAAAAATATTCTTAAACAAAAAAGGAAGAAGAAACCCAACTCGAAATCAAAGACTAGGTTGATCATGGTCCATCACCCTAGCAATGTTGGGTGTGTCGATACTTAATATACACAATATTTGAAGTTTGTTATACGTGGGACTCATATATTCTAATGACCCAAAAAAATAATAATAATAAATAAATAAATAAATAAATAATCGCGACAACCAGTGGAAAGAGGGGAGAGTTGTAATACTAAAAGACCACCCAGTTTTGATTTTTGAAGGTGACACTGTCGAGTATCGAGAAACGTGTCTCTCAATGAAAACAATTTTACAGTTATTAACGTCAAAAACCTAATTACTATGAATTCTACACAATTCATAGCAAGAACAAGTAAAATGAGTCGATAGTTCTAAGAGAACAAACCCTTTTTTTAATACGATTATGTTAAGCTTTTCGCTAAGATTTATGCTTGATTAGATTACAACTATGGATCAGTATATAAACAAAAGGATAAAGACGCACGAAATTGCGTGAGCTTTTTCGTTTTAAGCATGTCTTTAATAACTTTAATTATGATGCTATTACTTCATTTACAACAAATTAATGGGAGACCATACCTATGTATGGATGGAGGAAAATTCAAGAAATGCAATTTTTCCTTTTAAATCCCTTCAATGTTTATTAGTGATTAACACATTACTTAATTAAAGGTTTGGTGCATGGTTTTTTGAAATGAGAAAATATTTGAGAGCAATTTCAAAAGTCTTTATGTTTTATAACTATGCTTTACTTTAATGCAATTTGTTATTATGCAAAACTTAAGCAAATTAGCTTTCCATGATTTCTATGCACTTGGTGGTTTGGTTGCAAGATATGATCGCCTAAGGTTTATAAGTCACCGTAATTGATAAGTATTACCCTATAAAAATTCTATATATATAAACTTAAAACATAAATATTAGCAAACGAGACAATTATTCTTGAAAGAACAAGTCGATGTCATGCGAAATGTAAGATAACAATCCAAGAGGGTGAGTTCGAGGCGGTGAGCCACTGCCAATCTAATTTGGAGGTATCAGATTTAATCAACCTTGAGCTCTCAAACTCGTCACAAGATTTTCCAAAATAATTTAAAAAAAAAATACTCATTGTTAGTCTTCCTGTAAGTACTCGACTTCCAGTTAAATGTTTCAAATACAATCTGATTGAGACCATAACACCAAGACGGTCCCAAGCAGAGGAAGATATAAACTATATGATGAATTACTCAAGGTAATTGATAACTAGGGGTAACAAGCCTAGTACAGGATATACTTACTCGAGCGCTACTCGGCTCTAATTAATATTATTAGAACTTGAGCTTGATTCGAGTTAAAGTCTGGGTTCGAACTTGACTCGGCTGAAAACATAACTCGAGCTACTCATGAGCCCAAACAAGTTAAATATCTAAATTTTTGGAATCAAATTAAATATAAAAATACAGTCGAATTTAACTTTCTGTGACTCAAGTCGAGCAATACGCGAATGTAGCTTGAACAAATCGTTGTAAACGGGACACGTTGAGGAGACAACACATTGTTATCTCATGATACAATTATGGATATTAGGTGAAACACGAGTTGAGTAATCATTCAGACGACCTTTTTGTCATGACTTCCAACCAATCTACAATAACCTAAGAAGCAGATTTGCACACGAACGAAAAATTGTTTTGCAAAATATTGCACCAAACACCTGGTTTTTGGAGACAGAAACTATCATGTTAATTCATGTTATTATCTGTACAAAATAAATTATATATATATATTGTAGTTGTTACCAGTGGCATAAAAAAATTATTATAGGAGTTTGAACCAATACGGGATAAATGCCGCGATCTCGCTAATATGCGGACTCGTGGATGGCGTACTTGTAGACAATAGTCAAATGAGTAAATTTCACATAAAGTTGATTATTATATTATAAATAATGTTATCAATTTGTAGTTATCATGTGCTACATTACTCAAGGCGGCTTCTTTATGAGTCGATTCATACTAAGGGAGGTGATGAGGAGAATACGAGAAAGGTGTCTTATTATTTCATTTATTGCCTCCCACATGCTCTGTCTCCCTGCATAGGAAATTGAATATGATTAATGTCAAAAAAAATTAAGGGGGTTAAAAGTTATATATATATAAAAAAAAGATTGGAATATGCACGATACGCGATTTTGTGTATTATATTTTTTTATATCATATTAATTTTAATTATTGTATAAAATTATTCTTGATAATTTTTTTTTTTATCACATCTCATATTTTCTTTTTTTTCTAGCTATTTATAACTTTATAAAAAGATAGGATTCAATAGGATTTATACAAAAATAATATTTTGACAAAAAATTAATGTCTATTTAGGTAAAATTTAAGTATGTCAAAATCTTATTTTAATAACATTTTGAAAAAATAATATTGATTAGGATAATATTTTAAAAATTCATAGAGAATCTTATATTGACAGAATTCAATTTATAAAATATTTATTTCATAGAAATATTTAATTGTTAAATATAATTGTTAATAATTTTTATTATAATAAGTTATGTTATACTTATGCAGAGATATATATGTTTATTTGGGGTCTGTGTGTGATCTTTTAGTAAATTTAGATTTAATAATCTATTATGGTATGTTGGCATATTTGCATATAATATTAATAATTTCTACCATGACAAATTTTATTGTTTTAAAATTTTAATTTATGGTAAGTTTTATTGTTTTAAAATTCTAATTTAATGAGACACATGTCAAGTAATTGGACGGGCAAATGTTACAATTAAAGCGAATATAATTGAAAGGGATAACTTTTATATGCATAAAAATATTTTGAGGGTGTTAAAATTTATACTAACAAAAGGATATCCGGTGACTTTATTCAAATAATGGAGAAGCCATAATCAAAGGTCCATCCTTATATATATAAGTATAATATATCTCACACGTTATTGCATTACAATTTCCAAGCACATTCCCCAAAAGAAGCATTGTGTAACTGACAGGGATAAGTTTTATATTACCTCATCAAAACAAGTAATAACAAATATATTACTATATTTTTATTAGGTCCTATATTAAGGTATGGACATGATCCAAATGAATATATTCACAGTTTGGGGATTTCCCAGGCTACGACCCTAAAATAAAAAAGAAAAAAATGGAAGTTTCCTCCATTTAAGGAACGTCTTGCTAAGAAATATGCTACCATTTGCCGCGGATTTACGTACACGTAACTGGGGCAATTACCCCTTGGTTTTAAGAATTAACAAAAAATATTGATTTTGCACTTTTTATATAGCTATATTAATAAAATATGTGTAAATTGTTTGCAAAATAAGGTGAGCTATCTTGTTTGTTCAAGATGGTACACCCTCACTTTCCCAAAAGTTAGGTGCTAGGTTTGAGCCTTGTCGGCATATGGAAAGTGTTTTAACTTTTTATGAATTTTGTTTTTCTTTAACTTATTCTTTCCCTCGTTAAAAATTGAACATAATAGAAATATCTATTGCATTTTGATATATTTTTGTAATCATATTTTGGTAGAAATTTAATTAAAATCATACTATTAGTAATTTTAACAACAAATTTAAGTTTAAATATGATAGATACATCGAGTTGTACTGTGTTGAACTGTTGTAATTTTTTTTCCTTATCTAGTAAAACTGAACTTTAATTTTTAAATTAAAAATGGATCACTTTATAGTGAACTATTATTAAATAGATGAATAGAAAAATGATTATTTTACAAGTTTAATTAAATATATGATAAAAAAATTATAATAATTTTTTTAATTTTCAAATTTTATATGAGTATACCGAACTTTGCTCACACCTTTGCTCATAAAGTCAATATTTGCTATTGAAAAGACCCGGCACCTAATCGAATGTGAAAGTTTTAGATTTAGAGGATTCTATTTACCATAGAAACAAATGTTTAGCGTTGGATGGAAAAATAACTACTAGAAAGTTTTAGATTTGCAAGCTGTTTGAAATATGTATGGTGAAAATGTATTCCTAAGACGAATTATTTAAAACATTAATGGTGCATTTCGAGAAATAATTTTTTGAAAATAAATATAGCGAAAAAGAATATATTTACTTAAATTTAAAATTTTTTATCAAGAAATTTTATTTTATACTCACGGAAAAGTTTTTGCACCTAGCGTAAGAATATACCCCTTAGAAACTAGTAGTGGACTAGCAGTAAACTAGCAATGTGCTAGGGTCTTAATTTTATTTTCTATAGTCGTTGTTAGTATTTATCACAAAAACATACACATCAAACTTTGTCACCACAACCACGTCCCTAGTGAGTGCATAACAATCACCACCATTTTAATTCAGAGTTTAATTTTGATTGATCGTCGATGCAGAAATTCCTTACACTATTGGTATTGGATAAAAAACATATGTCCACTTTGATATGTGTGGACCCTCAACAAATACACATATGTTTGTTATCCAAGTCCATTGGTGGATAAATATTCATATATCGTTAATAAATTAAAATTAAATTTTTTTATTTAATAAAAGGCACCGATACCATTAACAACAATTTTTTTTCGACAATACCCTAGTAAATTGGTTATTTATGAAACAGTTATATTATCATCCGTTAAATTATCATCCCCAAACATGCGAAGCTTACAAAAAATATAGTTGTATTACGAAAAATAAGCTAGTCATTTCACGTTGTTTTTAGAAGTATAAACAGAATCCTCTGAATAATTATAAAATTTTGTAATAAGGATATTACTAAAGTTGGGAAAAGAAATATTAGGAGTTTGTAGAACGTTCATTTGAAGGAATTTAAAGTGAATTTCAATTTCATTGATATTTTGGCAACAAACTAATTTAATTAAAATCTTATAATATGGGTAAAAGAATATAAACCACAGTTATTCTTAGAAACTATAGTGTAGATCGCACGATGCGTGAGTTGCGTATATTATGTTCTTTTTGTATCATATTAATTCTAATTATTTTATTAAATTAGTTTTGATAATTTAGTTTTTGATATGATATCTTTTTGTATTTCTTCCTTTTTTTCCTAATAATTTATAAATTTATAGAAGATAGATTAGTAGGATTTATGCTAAGATAATATTTTTTTGAAAAATGAAAGTGTATTTAGGTTAATTTTATGTATGTGAAAATCTTAATATGAAAATATTCTAAAAATATTAAAGAAATAACACAACCCAACTAATACACATAAATGATTCTCGAATACTGTTTAGTCAAACGCTCAACATAGGGGGAGGAACACTCACCATAACGCACCCTAGGCCCTTGGGGTATACTCAAACTCAAATCTCAAGCCCCGAATTCATTATGAAAAAGGCTAATTCACCACTCAACCTTGCCTATTTCATAATCTCGTAGGGAACACCCAATCCTACACTAAAAATAGTATTCACCTCGATGTTATGCATTTATATATAATAAAATGTATTTTTTTATACTATTAAGCCAACAATTCACAAAATTACATGTAATTAAATTTATCGTAAAATTTACAATTAAGTTTCGTAATATCACCTGCTTATCGATATTAACGGCTTATAACTCGGTTATTACTTTGAAAAGGTCCAACTCATAGTAGTAAAACCTATATTGAATATATAAAATGCAGTGCCACGATATCATATATAAAATTAAATTGATAAACGATATCCCTACAATTTGGCACGAAAATCGAGATAAGCAACCAATGAACATACCTATATCAGTGCATTCGGGGCTTTGTGTTGAGCACAAATATGTATTCACTTTTGATCGGGGTTCGACGGTTCGCGAAATCAGAATTATTTTGTTATTTTCTTTCTTTTTTCTTTCTCTTTTCACCGTTTGTTATCTCTATTACTATGTCCGTTTCACCTTTATATATATATATATATATATATATATAGCTCGCTGTATAAAACTTTAGGACTGCGCTTTTTCTCGTTATACCTCAATCACCTGCTCAACCAGCATTGGTCATGCTACAAATGAAAATAGAGACACTTGCTTATATGCCTCTATTTCCTCCAACCCAAACTCACTGAGTGTATTAATAGTGTCCCACCGTTCAAACTGCAGGCAAACTAAGGTACTCTTCGTCTTTCGACTCAGTGCATCTACCACCATATTCACTTTTTCTGGATGGTACTCTAACTCAAAATTATATTGATGCAGGTATTTGATCCACCGTCGTTGCCTCATATTGAGGTCCCATTGGGTAAATATATATTTCAAATTCTTATGGTCCGAATATACATCAAATCTTTCTCCATAAATCAAATCTTTCTCCATATAGGTAGTATCGCCAAAATTTCAATACAAACACTATAGCTCCCATCTCTAGGTCATATGTGGGATAGTTCGGTTCATGATTGTTCTGTTGTCAAGAAACATAGGTGACTACCTTCTCCAACTGTATCAATACACAATCGAGTCCTTCAAACGACGCGTCACAGTAGATCATATATCTTAACCCTCGCTCGGGTATAATAAGTACTGGTGTCGTCGTAAAAAGCTCTTTCAATTTTTGGAATGCTATTTCACACTTCAAGTTACACTTATATTTTATTCCTTTTCGAGTTAGCTGCGTTAGCGGTGCAGCAATACGCGAAAAGTCTTTCACAAATCTCCGATAGTATCCAGCTAACCCGAGAAAGCTTCAGATCTCACACACACTTTTCGACTGCTCCCAAGCCAAGACCGCTTCCACCTTGGCTCTATCCACTGATATTCCTTCTGCAGACACTACGTGCCCTATAAATTTCACTTCAGAAAGCCAAAAGTCACATTTCGACCGTTTGGCATATAATCGATGCTCCCGTAGCATCGACAGTATTACCCACAAATGATTATAGAGTTCTTCCTCCATGGCAGAATAAACTAGGATATCGTGTATGAACAAAATCACAAATTGGTCAAGATACTCATAAAATATCCGATTCATCAAGTCCATAAATTCCGCAGGTGCATTCGTTAACCTGAATGGCATTATTATAAACTCATGATGACCAAATCGAGTATGAAATATTGTCTTTGGTACATCTTCTTCTTTAACTTGTAACTGATGATATCTTGACCTCAGATCTATCTTTGAAAAATACTTTGCTCTTCGCAACTGATCAAACAGATCATCGATATAAGGTAATGAATATTTATTCTTTATCATTACCCGGTTCAATCTCCGATAGTCAATGCACATACGTAACGTCCCATCCTTCTTTTGAACGAACAATGCAGGTGCACCCCAACGTAACTTACTTCTCTTGATAAATCCCTTACTCGTTAAATTGTCTAGCTGAGTTTGTAACTCTTTTAACTCAGTTGGCGCCATTCAATATGGGGCTATTGAAATGGGCTCAGTACCTGGTGCTAGATTGATCCCAAACTCTATGTCCCTATGTACAGGAAGCCCACATAGGTCTTCCGGAAATACATTCAGGAACTCATTTACTATTTTCAGTAATACAGAACTCGGTGTGTTTTCCTCTGCAACCGATAGACTGAGAATCATACAAGCTAGGCTTTCTTCTGCCTTCTCATACAGAAGAGTAGGCGTAGCTAGTTTACCCACATAGATTATCCTATATATCAAATCCATCGAAGAAAATTGGATTATTTTCCTTTGATCACACTTAATGATAGCCCGATATCGACTCAACCAATCGATACATAGGATAATATCGAAAGTAAGATCACATGGGAATGGATGATCTAATAACCGAATCTTACAGTTACGATAAATAAAGGTAGGAATCACTATATTTCCTATAGATATTTCTATATCCATGTCCCTATTGCAATGCTCGGTTGCCAGTCCTAAACTTTGGATTAGTCGTGCTATTATAAAGGAATATGATGCACCAGTCTACCCACCCGTTCAACACAATATTCTAGTATTAAATGAGTGCACCCTACTCAAGGCACTAAGGTTGTCGCAACCGTGCTTTGATACCAACTATAAGCTCACATGCTTATCGATATTAATGGCTTATAACTCGGCTATTTCTTTGAAATGGTCCAACCTACAATAGTAACACCTATATTAAAAATGTAAAACGCATTGCCACGATATCATATATAAAATTAAATTGATAAACGATACCCCTACAATTTGACACGAAAATTGAGATGAGTAGCCAATGAACATACCTATATCAGTGCGTTTACGGTTTTGTATAGAGTAAAAATATGCATTTAATTTTGATCAGGGCTTTCGACGGTTCGCGAAATTAGAATTATTTTCTTATTTTCTTTCTTTTTTTTCCTCTTATCGCTATTTGTTATCTCTATCTCTATGTCTGTTTCACATTTTCTTTATATATATATAAAACATGTGATAGGGTTAGGAGTTCACCGCCTCACCCCTCAATACTTATATATTATTATTATTATTGTTATATAATATTTTTTCAAAATTTCCAAAGTCGGGTTTAAGAATCTTCAAAAATTTTCAAAAAATTCATAAAACTATACT
>MKEJ01011585.1:0-11966 GCA_001753735.1 Embelia ribes
GTGTTTGGTATTGCTTAATTTCTGTGTTTGGTATTGCTTAATTTATGGATTTTTTAACATTGAAATTCCTAGTGTTTCTGGTGTACCCCAATAACATGTTTCACACTCAGACCCCATGTTTTTGGGCAAGTCCACTCTATGCATGATATTTTTAGGATAAATTACTATTATTTGTGGAAAGTCTACTATCTACATAAATTTTTTATCTTGAAATTTATCGAAATTATTAGTATATTTTCAGGACAAATTACTATTGTTATGTTTTTAAATTATTTTTAAAAACATGATGGGGGGTTTTTACATATGAAAATTCTTACTAATGACCCTATTTTGTTTTAAATTTGTTATCATGAAACACAAATGAAGCTGCAAATTCTGCAAATAGAAACAAAATGAACTCTTAATATTTTCCAAATGGACATAAAAATTCACTACACTAAGAAATGTGACGATGCAAATACAAAAGCAGAAAGACATGACCAACACACGATCGGCCTTTTAGAAAAATGGTTCAACTAAACAAGTTGAACTACAACAATCGTAATTTCACATCAAAGAGAGCGAGCTCGTGATTCATGCGATAGAGAACTAATTCATTCTTGCGCATTATTGTTTCCCACAGCTTCTTTAGATTTGTTATAGTCTTCCAAATCCTTCTTGTATGCATCCATGGCCTCTGCAGCTTTTGCATTCCAAACTTGTTTCTCTTCTTCACTCAATTCCTATTATATAAATACACACAACAACAAAAGATAATTAGCATATACATCGAATGATGGATTTTGATTAGTAATTCGATGATTTTGTAAATCTCATATACCTTCCATTTCACTGAAACAAGGGCAGTCAGGGTAGAGTTGTTCATCCCTGCTCTCTCTTCCAATAGATCCTTCCTTGCTTGTTTGCTGCATCAACAAAAATAATAAAGTGAGATATATATATATATATTGCGTACACACCACACATAACAATAGCCTATGCTTATATATATATCACATAATCAAGAGTGAAGAAGAATCTACCTCGGCTATGCGTAAACACACGCTATAGTCTAAAATCAACATACTATGTATGTGCGATATCATGAAGGAAGTTTTCTCCAAGAAACTTATTATGCTAGATTCTATGTATGTTTCTATTTTTCATTTTCTCTTTTTGGTTTCACACTTTGAGAGTAAAAAAAAAAAAATAGCTCGCAAAAATTTTGCATGAAAAATAACCTGAAAAGAATGAATGAGGAAGCTGGTTTCCTAGGCCTGTTAGGATCATCATTCTTTGCTTCCTTCTTCTTCTGTCGAATCACTTTAGTTTTCTACATGAAATAGAAATCAAATATTAGTCTCAAACATCCAAAAATCGGCAAGAATTTCAAAACAAAGAAAAAAAAAACAAGAAAACAAACCTTGATTATATTTTCTGTTTTCTCTTTCTTTTTGAGAAGTTGCAAAGCTTCTTGCTTGTGAATCTTCATAAGCTCATCTTCTTCTTTCTTTAAAACTGAAGCCTCTTCTTCTTTCTTCTGCTTATAGGCCTCCATCTCTTCGAAATACTTCTCCTTGTTTTGCTTTGCCCTCTTTAAATTATATATGATTTAACATAAAAAATCAGATTTTTTTACGAAAATTGTAAGTAAACAAGAAAAGGTAGAGAAGAAATGAACCTCTTCATAAGGCTTCTTTTGTTCCTCTGTCATGTTCTTCCATTCCTCACCTGTGATCTTGGACACCTAAAAAATGATGCTCAATTTTGTGAATTACGTTATGTTGAATATAATAATAATATAATGCGGGAATAGAGTAGCGGTATTATAACCAATTTGGTATAAGTATAATCCATGTGGAGACATGGTAGGAACCCTTTTTTCCCAGTTGTGGTATATTCCAACTGCCATAAGCCTGCACAGTTCTTCAATCTTTTCCTGTTTGTTGGGGGAATGAGCCGAATATTCTAGCGATCAAATACATGTGCTTTTTTTAAAGTCATCCATATATAATGTTATCGAAGGTTAAACATTTGCATATATAGAAAGAATCATGAAGCTCTTTAAATTGGTGCAAGATATATCTAAGTATGGTTCTAACTCTGGGAGAGAGTCGCCATGCTGTCCTCAAATCCATTGAAGAGCATATGAGTAGTAGGAGACAACACGAATATCAACAGAAGCAGAACAAAGAAAATAAGGCTAAGGTATTAAAGAAAAAGTATGATGAAATAATATACACTTACATTGCTGACAAAGAATTGGATGATGATGTTCATGTCACCATCTCAGTAATGCTAAGTTAACTTTCATGGTTGCAGTACTATATTGCAGTAACATTTAAATCGGAGAAGGAAAAAAATTACATTAAGTTGGCAGAGTTCCAGAAACATGAAATAGTAAGGTGTCTCATGTTGAACAGATAAGTAAGTCAGAAGGACATTTTGACAATGGTGGAGCTTGCATGTCTAAGTTGACGGGTCCACATCAAGATGCATTGCGCTTAGAGGCGACCGAAATCTGTAACGACTATGCTGTCCAATGGATTGAAGGGGGTTCAAGTCCACTATTGGAATCAGTAACAACATACGATATATTAAAGATCATTGTCAAAAAAGTCATGGGTTCTTAAGTTTTTTGAGTCACTTTCTTGAGAGTGATCTTCAACATATTGTATGTGATTATTACAGATTCGAATAGTGGACTTAAACCCCTTCAATCCATTGGAGAGCATATTCGGTGCAGATTTTGGTCACCTCCAAGTGAAATGCATCCGGATGTGGATCCGTCAACTTAGACGCAAGCTCCACCATAAGCAAAATGCCCACGTGACTCACTTCCGTATTCAACACGAGACACCTTACTTCTTTCATGTTTCCAGAACATGTTTCTTCAATATAACACTACTATCATGAAAATTAATTTAGTTTTACTGAGACAGTGATGATGAACATCATCATCCAATTATCTGCAATGTAAGTGTGTATTTTCATACTCTTCCTCTAATACTTTAACCTTATTTTATTTGTTTTGCTTCTGCTTATATCAGTGTTGAGCTTAACATAGTATTAGAGAGGAGGTAGACAAAGATCCTGGGTTCGAATCTCTTTGCTACCCAATTAAAAGAAAAAAATTGAATTATACTAGTTGGCTCAAAAATATATCACAAGTGAGGAGACGTGTCGAATATAATAATAATATAATGAAGCTCTCCTTAATAGCTTAAGTTTTTAGGTGTGATGGTCGCATACCTTCTAACATGATAAATCATTAGGGATTAAATATGCTTATGACCAGAAAAAGTATGATTTAAAACTGTATTTTCACAAAGAATATACGGAACTGAAGGAGACAAATACAGTTTAAAGATAATTACAATATGACCCCAAAATATAGATTAATATCCTTTTGTCCCCATCAGTTCGAAAATACTACACATTTGACCCCCTAATCAACCAAATTTCATCAATACTTCCCTCTTCTCAACTCTTACCACCCCCCTTTCCTTTAATCTCAAAACAATTGGATCAGAAACTTTGAGCCACAAAAAATTAAGCCATATTCATCAATCAGACTTTTGCCTAGAATCCTCAATTAAACAGAAACATAGAAAAGGGCACAAACAAAGGAGTGATGATTCATCTCTTATTTACCTCCAAGACGCTTTTATTCTCTGCGCGTAACTCTGCTCGTCTCTCATTAGTAAACACGAAAAATGCCGACATCGGTTTCTTTGGCTTCAATGGGTCCTTCTCCTTCCTGCCAGACGACTCAATGAAAGCAAATGAGAATGTAACAAGGAAAATGATTTACATACTCGTACATAAATGTGTAGAAAGTGAATAAATTTTTCCGTGACAACATATTCAGCCTTGATCCTATTTTTAAGCGAAAGATCAACACACAATGTCAAAAAGCATAGGTGCTCTGTACATTTTTTGTGTACATGATGTTATTTATGTATTTTTTTGTGTGTGTGTGTACATGATGTTCTTTATGTATATCACTATATCAAGTAACAATTGAACTTACTTTGGCTTCTTGTTATCTTTCTCTGTATCCTGTTTAAACTGCAGGTACTGATCAAGCAACTCTATGGCTGTCCTTTGCTTTTGCTCCTCTTCTAATAACTTCATCGCTTCATTCTCTCGTTTCTCATTTCCGATAATCTTCAAATAAGCTTCTTTTTCAGCTTGGTACTTTTCTTCGTAGGGCTTTTTCTCTTCGGCTGTGACAGTTTTCCATTTCGCCCCCAAAATGTTCGAAATTTCTTTAAATTCAGCATTGGGGTTTTCTTTCTTGACCTAAATATAAAAAATCATAAGTTTGCATTTCAAATACATTTCTAACCAAAAAATGAACCTGCTTATTAAAATTGAGTGATTTTAAAAAGTCAATTATTTACCTCATTCCATTGATCTTTGCACCACAAGATATAAGGTGTAGAAGGCTTTTTGATCTGAGCACCTCCTTTCTTCTTTTCTTTCTTGTCTTGATCTTTCTCTTTCAGTGATTGAACAAAAGGGAGCATCTATAGAATTAACAAAAAAGATTAAGAACAAAATCAATAACAGTGGAACTAGAAGTTCTAAATTTCTTTTCTTTAGTTTCCTTAATTTCTGGACATTCACTTGGTATGTAGCAAGACAATGTGATCTATACAGAACTATAACAACAAGATACTAAATCCCCACAGCTACCTAACTAATATTTCAATGAAAACAAAATCTAAACGCAATTGGTTTGAAATTTAATCCAATAGGATTTCAAACATTATAGCAGATCTTTAACATACTGTTTCCTTGTTTTATCTTATTTTATTCCTATTTACTCAATATATTGAGGGTCAAAATTTTGAACACTTGCACTGTAAAGTCTATCTTTGGTGAAAATATTAGTTTTCATACCGTAAAAGATCTGAAAAGAAATAAAATCAGGAAACACATGATTCATGAAAAAATTCAAAATTTTTCTTTACAGAGAGATAGTATTTATATCAATGATCAACAATAAGGGCACAAATGACACCAGTGCTCCTAAATGAGTACATGTCCTAAATTTTAGAGATTAAATTCAAGAGAATGATTTTCAATTGTAGTATTTCTATCAATGATCAACAACGGTTTCACTTTAATAATAAGGGCCCTCCATCAGCTCTCCTAAATAAGAACATGTTCTAAATTTTAGAGATTAAAATACAAGAGAACGACTCCCAAGTGTATTTAATATCATTCAATCATTTACAAAATAGGAGATTTGCTCTGGTGATCCCCTTGAGCCGCCAATCAATTATTCTCAATTATATTTTGAAGTTTAAATTGGGGAATTACATATATCTAAGCCTCTAAATGTTTGTGGTATAGGCCGTAGGGATTTAAAATTGAAGGGATTAAAATGGCCAAATCATTAGGAGTGCCCATATCTAAAATTAGCCTTTTATCCAAAAAAGAGTAAAATTAGTATTTTAATTTCTAACCCAATAATAATAATCTTTTTTTCCTTCTTCATTAGAGTTGGTGCTCAACAATTGAAACATAAACAGTTGAAGATAAAAAAAAATCCATACAAAAATTAGAATTAATTATAGAGTTTTTTTTCAAAAAAAATAAAAATGCATTACCATAGTAGGCTTGAACTCCTTCATCTTCTGCAGCTTCCTGAGCTCATCCTTCATCCTCTCCTGCTCCTTGCCACGTGTCTCAATCTCCTTCTCCCTCTCCCTCAGCATCTCCTCCTTCTCTCTCAGCATCTCCTCCGCCTCCTCTTTCTCTATCTTCATCCTCTCCATCTTCTCCTGCATCTCCCGCAACTCCTCCTCGAACGATCGGGTCGGTTTCTTCTTTCCGGAGAGGCTTCCGAGATTCTCCTTTCCGGCAGTTTCTTCCGCCGGCAGCGGCATGTCTCCAGCGAGAGTGTTTTTCTGCTTCAGGGCCTTTCGGGATCGGCCTTTCTTGGCTGGGACCTCGGCGATTACGTCTGCCATTGTTGGAGAGATTGAGAGAGAGAGAGAGAGATTTTGAGAGATTGAGAGGGAGAGATAGAGAGAGATTTGGTTAGGGTTTTTGTGTGGGCAAGGGAAAGAGATCATGTATATATGAAGTGGAAGGTAACGGTAAAGTTTTTCAAATTTTGAATTGTTGTGAGAGTTTGGGAAGAGGATTTTTTAAAATTTATTTTTAGTGTTATTATCTTTTAACCGTTTGGGTACCTAAATTAAGGTCAAACTACACTTCTAACCACCCGATTTTTAATCAAATTTGAGCTGATCATAAGACCTGGCCGGTCTATCGGCTCCAGGTCCTTTTGTCCGCGGCTAACGGGGTAGAGTAGGTATGCAGGTCAAAGAGGGAAAATATGGGACAAGAACCCATCCCGTACCCATAGGTACATGGGCGGGTGCATGGCTTGTTGACTTTACCAGCACCCACACCGCACCGCAATGGGCGTGGGGCTGGTACGGGCCCAATATAGGACGGGTGTAGGTTGACCTGCAAAAGTGTAACCCAATGCACTCGTAAGTGTACATTTTATACACACTGGTGTGTAAACCTCACAATGTTCGATTGACGGTCCATATCATGCCAGCCATGATTCACGACACCTAATCAAGGACTTTATTTCATCACACCCGTACTATATTTAGCATATTTTTAAGTTCAATGTATGAAAAGAAAACTTAACTACTACGGTGTCCGGATCAGCCTGTGCTTGCCTTTATTGATCCCGAGACTTTGTTATCGCTTATTAGCCACATCACTTGTAACAAAATTGTTAAAAATCGACTCAAAACCAAGACTCGCCAAATTTTCTTAATTGATGTTTACAACAAAATTACACTAAATACACAAAATTCTCAACCATTTACGATCATCTCCATAATCAAATCATTCCACGCATCTATTGGCCCAGGCAAACACCAATGCAAGCAATCGTAAACAAGCTTCATGCTACTATCTGCCGTTGACGGGTGGAAATGCCTAAAAAGCCCCGGGTGCCCATCAGGCCTCGTCAACGAAAGCTTCATAACATCTAAGAATTTTAGGTTTATCCCCTTTTCCAAAGCTCTAACTTTAGCTTTTTCAAACTCTTCCAACTCAACTTCTCTTAAATACTTATTCAACTCGTTCAGTGGGAACCCACCTTCTTTTACGGGGACTTTTCTTTCGCATTTCCCACCGCTATCCCATGTCCCATTTTCGAAATGATCTGGCGTTGAGCTCCGATAGATTATCATCCCCTTGTGAGTGGATGATATAATGAAGTCAAACAGTTTTTGAATGACTTTTCGATAAGCAAAGTCGGACCCGAGCACGGTTAGGTTCCTATTGGAACACCCATGGCAGCCTATTACTGTGTCGTTTTCATAGTAAAGAGCAGTTTTCACAAACCATTTACCGCTAGAAAATATCATGTAGTCTAGGCTGGGATACAGATCGGTCCAGGTGGGATCAAGTTTGTCGAGATGAAGCTCGATATCAGCCGATGAGACACCGTTTATGTCCTCGAAAATGGCAGCCTTGGTCAGAAAAGGCGACCAAAGCACGGAGATGGTGAAGTTGTGAGATGGGAAGTGCCACCTCTTCGATTTGTATTCCTCATCATGGTAGACTTGTATTGCTTGTTCCACCTATAGCACAAAAACTTTCAATTTTACATTTATATATGCTAGCTTTCTAATAAAAGTTTGATGTTAATCGTTATAGCTTGCAATCTACACTAAACAAATTATGATACGTTTTCATAATTGTTTTAATTTTCTAAGTCATTTAGATTTAAAACGAGCACTAAAACTTTTAATTTTACTATTTATGTTACATTTGCATTGATAGAGACAAGGCTACCCTTAAAACTACCGCAAAAGCATCGATTGTGTATAGGGTTTATTTAGTTGCAGCTTGTAAGCTCCAATTTTTCATCTTTTTTGCTTAAAAGTTGGATAATGTTTGGCTATTCAGCTTTTAAGTGTAGCTTAATAACTGTTTTAGCCTAAATAAGCTAGAAATTTTACCCAGCATGCATTCAAATTTTATCATAATAATACAAAAGTTAGCTTATTTGCTTATAAACTGCAAAAACCAAACAAATGAAGGTTGAGAACTCACCCAAAAGTGGTGACCTGAGCAAGAAAGAAAGGGTACTCCTTCATGGGCACCAGTGCCAGTTTATAAAGCACCCGATTCGCCACTGCTAACACCACCGTCACCGCCGCGCTGGCCACGACCAATCTAGTCCTCGCCTTTGCCACCGCCTCCCCCGCGGTGCCCCCGTTAGAGGCTCGGACGGTGAGTCTCGGATTCGGTAGCGGAGAACGAACAATGCTTCTCCGATGGACCATGATGAGAGGCAACGTGGGGTGTGGGGCGAGAGAGATGGGAGAGAGAGAAGGGAGATTGAGGCGAGGGAATGGGTGGAGAGTGGTGGTGGGTGGAGAGAGAAACGCACAATAACAGATCTATAACTAAATAATCCTAATATTTTCTAAAATTGAGAGAGAGAGAGAGAGAGAGAGAGAGAGAGACATAACAGGAGATAGATATTCAATTTTTTTTTTTTTCTATCAAATCAATCAAGTTTCCAAATTATTTATCAAATTCAGCTTATTTTGAAAGAAACTACTATCAATGTTATTTTAATTACACCCGCGGTTGCCAATGGAGGGCTCTAGTTAATAGAGGTGATGGAGATTGTGATTTGATTTCGTCGTTAGCAATGACAAAATTAAGTTTCTGAAAACAGAATAACTAGGTAAAGTTAGATCTATGTTGTCGGTATTGTATTGATTTTTTTAAAAAAAATAATTGAGTTTTTTGCCAACGAAATTTGTCGTTAGTAAAGTAATACAAAGTTACTGCATAGTAAATAAATTTGCGAAAATTTTTCGCCATTTAATGACGACGACTGTAGTGGTTGGTAAATTATCCGTCGGTAAGTGGATGCCCATGCCGTCGGTAAGCAGAGAATTTTTGTTTCTTCCCAATGTCATCGGTATGTGGTTGGTGTTCACCTACGATCATAGGTCGTCGGTATATTTCCGTCGGTAAATAGCAATTTTTTCGTAGTATTTTTTTTTGAAAGAGAAGCTTTATTCTTTTGGAAGACCCATTATATTTTTCTGAATCTAGAAAAAATAAATATTACACACACAGCTAATTTTGATGTTTTTTAATACGGCAGTGTAAACATAATTTTCGTAATTACACATTTTATGCAAATCATTTTCCTCACTCTTGGTTATATAACTATATACTAGTAAAAAGGACTGTGATTTTCACGTGTCAATATATTTTTCATCCTGTCACTATTCGTATCAGATTATAATTTTGTTTTTAACATGTTGACCATATTAATGTTTCTTCCAGTAAGCTTATTCCGATATAATTCAAAATTTGCTACGAAGTTTTTGGCAAACGCTTTTGTATTCTTCTTTTCAGATAAAGTGTTCAAAAAATTTAGAAATAAAGATATAATGCTCGAGTCCTGTTCAAAATTGACTCATAAGTCATCTTTAAAAAAGAAGTGTAATTCGAAATAGACCAACGCAAACATCCCTGGGCCCTAATTTGATACAAAATTGTATCCAATTGAAATCAACTCATGAGTCCATTTTCAATACTTTGACGGAATTGTACTAAAAATATAATTGAAACGTATATTAGTGTATTAAAGCGAGAAATCGGTAGTTCATGGTAGAAAGATTAATGAAAGCGGGTAATTAATACATTTAGTGCTACAATTCTCTCTTCTGATGCACTGAATTATTTATTTATATTAATATCAAATTATATATTAGTAATGTTACCAAGTCTACAATATTCTTTTTAAATTTAATTTTCATCCACCAATATTTTTATACATCAGTATATTTGAGTAGATGACACATGTATATGTGGCGGTTTCATTTATAGGTTAAAACATGTCGTGTATCAAAGGCTACTCGTATTGTTTTTACTATATTTTTGTATATAACGTCCCTATAAATCATAACCCCTAATGTTGGTGTTCATCTTAACTTCTATCTAATTTAGTAATTTCACGTAATAAAGATGAACGACAATTACATAAAATTCAGTTACTTTTAATATATTAAATCAATACTTTATTGTGAATAACGAATAATTTTCTCATGAAAAATAATTCAAAATTGTCAAAACGTATTATATTATTATTGAGTAGACTTAGATAATCAAATGTTATATTTGAATTATGAAACATAGTTTACCACGTGAGAACCCATTTTTAACAACAAAATTTCCATATAGAGTTTATAATTTTTTTTTGAAAAATAATATATTTTAACATTTAAATTACGTATGAATATTTCACTATGCAGCTACCCTATTTTGATAATAAAATGTTTCCATACAGACAACACACATCCATTTTCCATAATATTTGTCATGTGTATGAATCCGAAATGGTCTTTCTGGAAAATACATTTCAGATGTAGCCCCAAATTAAAAGGTAAATACGAATAAGTTTATTTTTTTACGTATACTTAAATATATGATCTCATTTAATGGTCAACAAATCTAAGTAATGACTAACATTATGCCTTCGGTATAAAATTCATCCTCCAATAATCTAATGTTTGATGCACATTCATGTTTTCTCAAATTAAAAAAAAAAGAAGAAGTAAAATAAATCATGTTTTCTCACAAAATAATATTCATAAACTCCACCACAGTATGTTCTATTCCATTTTTAGTTCTAAAATTATATTATCTTTTTCCGAATGCTTTTATATAAGATTATTGAACTTTTTTTTATTTTCTTAGCCTATGACTATTTTAGTTTGCTATTAACTTAAATTGTTCAACTATTTCATTATATTATATGATATTATTATTCAAAAAATTTCTAATTGTAACTTGAAAACATGTCCTCACCTACCGTGTAATACTCTAGACACGGTTTTGTTTATACATTTATTTAATTTTGAAAAGTATTCGATTTTTTTCTTTTTATTTATAACGTTTGTCCAAATTTTTGTGGAGTTTTTGTGAAAGACTTAAGTTTTAGAGAGAAATATTCCTCTTAAGCTTTATACTTAGTACTGTAAACTTAATCCGCTAAATTATAATCAATATATTTATTAGCAATACCATTGAGGTCTCTAGTTTTTATTGTTAAGATCTCATAAGAATCCGTGGAATAAATCTTATTGTTTATCATAAATATGAGAGGCGTGGCTATGATTTAATCAGAGCTCAAAAATAAAAACGCAATTAGCTGGAAGTAATACCAAATATTGTTAGATGAATCGATTTGGCCCGTAATTTTGTGCAATAATATGAATTTATTTTATAAATACTTTGAAATATACATCAAAAATTTTAACCCTCTCCATTCGTAATGGTTAGCTTTCAAATTTTGAATTGGTTGGACTCATTTTATTTTGTATGGTAATGAGATGAATGTTTTTAAATATAAAAACGAGTGTCTATAATTATTTTTGGGCATAAAAAATTAGAATTATCGCCTCTGTTTTTGGAAACGATGGAATAGTATAATACTACCATCATTTGTTAGGGCTAGTGAAATTAATAAAAATGATGTGGGGGGTTTGTTTTGTAATTTGTTACCAAAATTGTAAACAACTACACTATTGGTCCTCAAAATATGGATACAGATTCTATTTGCTTCCAAAGTTTCAGTAAGACACCAAACAACCCTAAAGTCTTGAAAAGGTTACCGATTTGGTTCCAAGAATTTAGAAAAGTGGCAGCCCTGGTAACTTTTATGGTATTTTTCTAGCAATGAAAATCTTAAGAGGGTAGTCAAAATAGGAGATAATAATTATTCAAGTGATTGTAAATTGACTTATTTACTTTTATAAACCATGCTCAATCGAACTTATATGTCTTTCATGATTTAGGGTGAACTGATATACTAGAAGATACTTATGACTTTAGGCAAGAGGTAGGGAGTTCGATTCACATGTGCCGCATTTGGGGCCACACCCCCTAGCTTGCTAGGTTGAACCCTG
>MKEJ01011590.1:0-17192 GCA_001753735.1 Embelia ribes
ACTAAAATCTATGTACATTACATGTATATCATGTAGGGTGTATAAGAATATACATTTGGCTTTTATATATAATGGAATGAAATTTTGATATCTTTTAGGGATGGCTCAATTTATCTTCAAAAGTACTCCAATATGGAGTTAGATATTGATGAGATTGAAGAAAAGTTGAAGGAAAAAATAGGTTTAATAATTTGGGTTTATGAGTAGAAGATGAAATTAGAGATAAAGAAGAGTCAATAGGATGAATATTAATATAAAAATGGAGAAAATTGATGTAATATAATTTGATTTAAAAAAAAATTAAATTTTGAAGATGGAGATAAATTGGAAAATATGGTTGAAGTGGAAGAAGATGAATAAGATTAAGAAGAGGTATGACAAGTTTTGATGGTGAAAAAGATGAAGTGTTGGAGAGAATGCTAGTAAATGTATCATTACACTTGAGTGCCAATAATAAAAATTATGATTCTATTAAAATTAGCCTTGAGGACAATTACTAAGAGTCCTAAGAAAATGTAATTTCGGCTTTAGGAATGTAATAAAGACATATTGTGAGTTAGTACGATTACTTTTTTATCTTGACCCAAAAAGCCTATAAAAATAAAAAGGCTTATTTTCAGAAAGTAAAAATTATAATTTGTTTCCACTGGGTGCATCTAATTATTATAGTTGATGTCTTGATTTTTCTAAATTTATACTTCATTCTCCAAGTTTGTCCATAACCTTATTAGTCTTAGTTGGATTTACAAATTGTATTTTTAAAAGAAAAATACAATTATTTTATTCTCTTTTCTACTTGCAATAATAGAAGTACGTTTTTGTTTATTCCATTATGTATTTATTAGTAAAGTAATGCTATAAGAATTTCTTTCATTATATCCCCGTTTATGTCCCAGTATCTATTCAATTCACTCCCACCATTCTCCCTTCATGGGAACATAATAGGAGAACCCGCTCTTACGCCTATATATGAGATCGTCCGAACATGGTGAAAACCAATAGTCAATGTGACGGGTGGAGGGAATTATCATGAAAAATGAAAATAGATAAAATTATAAAATGATTTATTATTTGAAATTTTTAAATATTATTCCTTTTTATTGTGTAGTTTACTATTTTTTAGGATAACATATAAATTTTCAATGAAATGAGTGGACATTAGTCATAGAGTTGTTTGGGGTGCCCTGTTATTTCACCAAAAACCGTAGGATGAAAGACTATAGTATCAGAAATCATAGGGGTAAAACGAAATACTTAGATACCTATTGGGAGAAAACTGTAATTCACCCTTTTAAGAAACCTAGGGCAACCTAGATATAAATACCCACATTCTCCACATCCTCTCTCCTCTCAGGTCGCAGCCACTGGAAGAGAGGCGCGAGGAGAGAGAGAGAGAGAGAGAGATGGTGTCGTTGAAGCTTCAGAAACGGCTCTCAGCGAGCGTACTCAAGTGCGGGAGGGGGAAGGTGTGGCTCGATCCCAACGAGTGCAATGAAATCTCCATGGCCAACTCCCGTATAATCTCTCTCCCTATCTCTCTCATCTCTCCTGTATCCATTTTTTCCTATGTATGTATGGCTGTGTATTTTTGCTGTATTTTATTAGGTTTAGACTTTAGAGGACTATTGATGCTTTGTGGGATATTTGTTTGACATCATTGCTTTGTGAAAAGCGAAGATTTTGATTATTGTTACTCTTACGTGGGCTTAGTTATTCGATTCTTCTGTTGGGTTTTTGTATTTATCATGTGATTAGCTAATTATGGGTAGTAACTAAGAGCATTTACCTTTCTTATTAAATTTCTAAATCTCATTTTCTAGAAAACTATTTTCCTTACAGAATAGAAATTAACCATTTTCAGTCTTTCTAAAATTAATTTTCTACACAATTAATTTAATAATATACAAATATAAAAATTTTTAAAAAATATTTTTTGGACATGTTGACATTTGTTTTATATATTGGCAGAAAAAAATTATTTTTTAATTGAGATGGTGAATAGAAACCTTCTCATTAGAGAAAGTCGTATTTATAGAAAGTTTAATGAAAATAGAGAGACTGAATTTGACACATTTCTTATCCGTTTATCCTTTCCTTTTCTCAAATGAGAAAGAGAAAGGAGGTTGAGAAAGGCTAATGTGAATGCTGTAATATATCTTTGTTGGGCTGTGAGCAAATTAGGGCATTTGCTCTAGCCTTGCTAAATTCCATTTCTCTTACTCAAATGAGATAGAGAAAACAGAAATATTCTATTTCAGAAAATTTTCTAGCAATTTCTATATTGACTATCTTTAATGAGAAAATTGCTATTCACATTTTCTCTACAAAAAAAGTAATTTTTTCCCACCAAAATGAAAAACGCACCTACATATTTTAAATTTTCGACATTTTATAATAATAAATTAATTTTATGAAATTGCTATTCTATAAAAGAAGTGGCTCTCTAGAAAGTTAGATTTTGAAATTAAGTGAGAAAGGCAGGTTGGAATATACTTAGTGAACTCCGTAAGGGACTCCTACCAATGCCACTAAATGAGTCTGTATTTTAAATTTAGTGACTAAATCCAAGTGTACCTCCTAAGAGTGTATCTAAAAACTGTATGATCTATTGAAACATAGTTGGTTTGCTACAATGATACCCTTAAACTAGGGGACTACTGTTTCATTCCCATTTATATTTTTAAGTTCAAGGGGTCGGGCATTCTCATCCTTATGTCTATTAAAGTTTGAAGGATAGATATTAAATTTGAGGGCTTGAAAATAGGTACACTGGTTGAAGTGTGTTTTTTTAGGTGGGATAAATGAGTAGAACTGAAACATTAGTTCACTTTCACCTTAGATAGTTTTATATTCCAAGGGTGTTTTTTATGAAAAAATTATCATTATTCCCATTTATGGTTTGAACCCTAACTCCAAACCATGTGATTCCGATCAGTTGGTACAAACCTTAAGATTCATTAGCATCCGTAATATTGTGACTTAAAATGAATATCTTTCCCAGTGTTTGCGCTCTCAGATATGTAATATGCGATGTATTTATGCCGAAACTAGTGTGCCACTTATTTTGGGAGATCTGCTGGAGTGAAAATTTGAAATTATCACATTTTGTAACGTGGTTGGACCTCAAAAATGTGGCTTACCAGCTACCCAATAAATAATTGGTGTGTTCTTATTATTTCTGTACGTTGTATAATATCTATGGGAGATTGTTATTGATGAATGACCCTTGTAATACAGCTAAGATATGGGGTTCTGTCCTGGTTACCTTTTACTTGTTAAGACATCTATTATTTTGTTAAGTCTGTTACTTCCATGTGAACGCTGTTAATCAGAAATAGAAATCTCGACATAAAATGTTTTTTTCAAAATTTCAGAACTTTATTCTGTGGTCTTACTTTTTTTCATGTGGAATTCATGTCTCTAACTGGCAAGCGTAAAGCACAGAATGTTAATAAATGTGCTTATTTATATATGATTGTCAAATTCTTTTGGTTTATACTTGTGTTATTTTTTATGGTTTCATTTTGAAGCCAAGGTTTTGTTGTTTTTGATGCAGGCCAAAACATAAGGAAATTGGTCAAGGATGGCTTCATCATCAGGAAGCCTACCAAGATCCACTCGCATTCTCGTGCTCGTAGGATGAAAGAGGCTAAGCGGAAGGGCCGTCACTCTGGATACGGTATTTCCTTTAAATTACACTGCTAATACAGAATGTGCTTCCATATGTTCCCATTTTTTTGTTGAGCATTACACTGTTACGTATTTTAATACGTAGTTTTCAAAAGATTCGACATGGATGCTCTAAAATATTGAAATTAATAATGCGTTCTACAGCAGAAGAAATACTAGATAGTGGAAATATACTATTTGATGCAGTTTCATTTCTGTTCAAAAAGTTATGAAATTTAATTGCTGATGATGTATGTCAAATATAGATGCCATTTGCAGTAGCTTGGAAAGTGTTTGATTTGTACATGTAACGAAAGTATTGAATCCTATAATGTTCTGAACAACTGATCTAACCCTCAGACCTGGTAAACAAAATTGTTCCAGTCTCACACTGGTTCAAAAGGTTCTGAAATGTTAAACATAATGTGTATTATGCGTAAATGCTAGTTGCAGTATTTTGAGGTTGTGTTTGGATTTTCTGGATTTTATGTTGGCTGATGATGGTTTACAGGTAAACGCAAGGGTACCAGAGAGGCAAGGTTGCCCACGAAGGTGCTGTGGATGAGGAGAATGCGTGTGCTTAGACGTTTACTCCGCAAGTACAGGGAATCAAAGAAGATTGACAAGCACATGTATCATGACATGTACATGAAGGTGAAAGGTAATGTTTTTAAGAACAAGAGAGTGCTTATGGAGAGCATCCACAAGTCCAAGGCTGAGAAGGCTAGAGAGAAGACGTTGTCTGACCAATTTGAAGCTAAGCGTGCAAAGAACAAGGCTAGCAGAGAAAGGAAGATTGCTAGGAGAGAGGAGCGTTTGGCCCAGGTAATATACATGTGATCTAATTCAACTTTATAAAACTTCTGTTTGCATTTGAGTTGCATCTAATTCTACTTTATAAAATTTCTGTTTGCATTTGAGTTGCATTAAAATTTAGGGAAGTTTTCTGGACTTTTGGTGACCAAGGAGTTGAATGGAACATTTATTCATGCTTATAAACCATTTTTTTGTTGCTTTACATCAAAATGATGCTCATCTTGTGAAATGCCAAAAAACTTTCACTTTTAATTACATGTGGGTAAATAATATTAAACTATGGTAAAAGATTCTATTCTCTGTTTTTATATCTGGCACCTGGCTTCATTAATGATGAATTCTTTTTTAGAATATACATTGGGGATGTCCTCTGTGTTCAATGAGTTACAAGCAAAACCTTTTTGGGTCTTTAATTTGTGTTTTTTCTATTTTCGTTGTTATCCTAGAAATATGTCAATGTTGCAAGTACCCTTGCAAGTGATTTGGTATTTTAATTTCTAAAATGGTAAATTTGTGGTTGACCTCACAAAAATTGAAATTTGGCTGTTGATCAAATTTGAGGTGTACATTGTCTACTCAACATCTATTTAATACAAAGTTCGGATTTTATCCTCACCTGTATTTCGTCCCATCTTATCTATTATTATTCACCATGACAACTATATTAGTTACTCCCTTGTCCCTTGTCCAATTAATATAGGCCTACTTTTTTCACTTGGATTAAGAAGTTACATTTAATGAGGATAAAGAAATTAACTTGATTATTACTATTCCAAAAATACCCTTTATTGCACCCTATTAATGTTTCTTGATATTGTAAAAAATTGTTGGTGTTGATAAAAAGTGACCATATTAAATAGGGGCATGATAGAAAAGATTTCTCTGCACTATTTTTTTAAAAAGGAAATAGGCCTTTATATATTGGGACGTATGGAAAAGAAAGTGGGTCAATACAAATAAACCGGTTCGGTTGGGTTCTAAACCGAGAAACCGAAGTAAAAAAAAAACTGAAAAAATGCACTAAATTGATCAATTTTTCCCTCAAGAAACATATATTTTGAATGTGGAGAGATGGTGAGAGGAGCTTCATGTTTATCCTTGGCTCTTTGCCACTGTAACCTAAGGGTAAAAAATGTAGCCATATCAAGAATAAATCCGCTTCGGTTCGGTTAAACTGGAAAATTTAATATTAAAACCGGAAACGAACTGATTTAACCGGAAAAATTGAAAATTTCAACTCGAAAAATCCAAACCGAACCGAATTGAAACTAGTTTGGTTCGATTTCCAGTTTAACGTGTAATCTGCACACCCTTATTATCTGTTCTTGTATTAAGAACTATTCCATTCTATTTATTCTCATGCATCCTAAATCTCTTCAATATTTCAACAGGGACCAGTAGAGAAAGCACCACCGCAATCCGCTGCAGCAGCATCTGCAGCTCAACCTACTCAGTGAGTTAAATTGTTCAATTATGCAATCCTAGTATTTCCATTTTGCATATACCCCCAAAAGAGATGTTTTATTTGAAATAGAACTTGATTACTCATCTTGTGTAACAGGGGGTTGAAGAAGTCGAAGAAGTGAGCTCGTTGCAATTGAGATTAATAATTTTGTATTGCAAGTATGTCGGTTTTGATAATAGTTGAGCACTTTTGACCTGTCTGTTTTGTTTTCTATATTTGTTCTTCATGTTGAACCTTGTGCTTACATGAGAAACTAGGCTTAAAAACGTCGATACTTGGCTTGAACTTTGTTGTTGGCTTTTTTTTTTTTTTTTTTTTTTTTTAAAAAAATTTTGGGGGTTTTCCTACTTCTTTGCTAATTTGATCCATTCCATAGGCATGGCTGTTATGGATTTGTTGTTCTTGCATCTATCCTATCAATTGGAAGAATCACTTATATTTCTTTTAGGTTAAAAAGAGTGAATTCAACACGAGTAGATGTGAAGATGGTGAAACTTGATCGGTTTCTGGTTGTTGGACTTAACCTGTTGTGCTTTACCATATTGTTTTCCATGTTAATGATAGATGATAGTAAGAGAAAAGGATAATTGGAAAGGATTAGATGATATGATCCGTAAATCAGGTTAAATTTTGTCACCACTAATTTTAGTGATTGGTAGTGATTGATGCATGGGGAATAAATGTAATGAAATTTTCAGCGTTACTTAATGTGATTTGAGTGCTGGTTATAGTCATGACTAGCAGACTGGGGGTGGAAACAAATTGAGTTGTTTGCGAGCTGCTTCTTCTCAACCTATTGAACAATTGACTCGGTCTTGACTTGAAAACTGATGGCTTTTGTTTGAGCATGAGGCAATACCGGTTCTGATTTTGAGCTTGAGTAACAAACTCTTTGCTTCTAAAAACTTTTTAATGGCTTGACTTGATTACAACTAAGTGCATTTTATAATTTTACTGTACATCTAATTAAATGTTATGTTGAGGCCACGGTCGAGATTTTCACATCCTATGGAAGATTATTTACCGAACAAAGAAAATATTGAGCTGTGTGTAATTTGATAATTTCTAACCACCACAATGTAGCCTCCGAGCTGCGATGGAGCCATGAATTAAACATGTATGTTGCTGAAAGGATATAAAGTTTTATACTAGAATATTATGCATTTGGTGGGTTTTTTGAAATTATTGTGGTGATATAGACCTCCATTAAACCTTTAGCTTACTTAATGAGGAACTTCAAAATATAAATTTTTATAAAACCCTCTACAGAATGATATATACATCTTTATTGTATTATAGATGGATAATCTCCAATTTCTAGGAACTCAACTTCAAAATGCCTTTAATATTAAAATAAAATAAAAAAAAAAACTCGCTCGAAAAATATGAAGGTTCAGACTCTTAGTTTTGATTGAAATGAATATTTGAAAGTAAATCTATTTTGTCCTGTAAATTAATCTACTTTGAAAGTTTGTCTTAATCCTGAAAATAACGATTGTAATTTTTTTTCTTAAAATCGAAAATGACATAGGAAAAAGAATATAAGAAGGAAACAGCCCTTAATTCAAAATAAATTACTAAATATGGAAGTTTTCAAACGTATGTGCTAATTAAAGTAAAATATTAAATCATTATACAACAAGAAACAATTTTTTGGGTACAAAATTTAATCAAAAAATTTCAATTCAAGCTAATAAAATACTTATTATTTATTTATTTATTATTATTATTATTATTATTTGCAAATTTTATTAGTATGAAAGGAATAGATCATATACGGGTATTGTTTTTGAGTTTAGGCAAGTTCAATGAAAAAAAAAATTGTTATAAAAAAAATTATTGGTAATAATTGGTAAAAATATTTGGAAGAGAAGGAGATTATTGTTAATTTTTCAATTTAATTAGTAATTTTATTTATCATTATTTTTTAAATTTAATATGATAGTTAATCTCACTTGATTAAATATTTTGTACTAACTTTGTTTAGACTTACCATTCACAATATGAGTACTCTAAAAAAACGAAAGTGCAAAGTTAATCTTGAACATTAAAAAAAATTTAATTCCAATATTCATAAAAAATGCCATAAAATAGGAGCAAATAAAATAAGATAAAACATATGTGGACCATAAGAAGAAATGTTAATAGCATCTTAACCATGTAAAAATAAATTTATCGTATCTATACACATTTTTATTTAAAGTAATGTGTCTATGTACAATACTGACTCATAATTGTCTTTTTTTTTTTTTTTAATCATATCTTTATTCCATTATCTTAAACGTGCTTAAGAATTTGAACAAATAACTCTAAAAAATTATAAGAAATTCTCTGATGGATCCAAAGTGCGCAATAAATGTACCCTAAAGAAAGCCTATAATATAACGACCATTATAGTGACAGAATTAATTTCCTTTTAAAAATTTTAATTTTTATATTTAAAAAGATATTTAAAGTTTTGATTATAAAAAAAATATAACCAATATTTGATCATTGAATGGAAAACCAGAAAGATACCATCTTCTAAGGGTTATAGGCCCAATTAAAAAATAATATTGAAATATTAACATTTCACGTGTACAATATTTGTGAAAATAGTTACAATAGGTATACATCTATTTGAAAATAAAGAAATAATCTTCAATAATATAAGTTATTTAGTAAAAAAGAAAATAGAACCAAAATAATAAATTTTATGAAAAAAATCACCATAAACAAATATTATTGCCGGTCATTCTTCTCAATTTTTGTTGTAATATTTGAAAAATTATAACAAAAATATTTTTAGTCAAAGAATAGTAAAGTTAAGTTATTACTCTCAATCAATTCAAGATAATACCCCAAGAAAATAAAATAATAGTAACGCCCGTATCCGTTACAAAATCCGTTGCCAATTACATCTTGCAACTGATTTCTATCCATTGACATTTAAGCCGTACCAAAAAGTCAACATCGAAATGACCAAATCTATTTGCCAATTAGCAACAGGTACCTCTGTTGCAAATTTGAAAGCACCAGTTGTAAAATCCCTGGCAAAGAACATATAAAATTAAGATTACATAAAAAATAATATATAAATCCACCGCAACATCCGTTGCAAATAAAATTATATATATATATATTAATTTGAATCGCAAATTTCGTTGCTAAATATTAACTAAAAATATTTTTTATTATTTTTTGATCACAAATTTCGTCGCTAAATAATAATTAGAAATATTATTTTATTATTTTTCGTTCTAAATTTTGTTGCAAAATAAATTTTAAAATTATTATTTTATTATTACCCATTGCGAATTCCGTTAGCAAATAATAATTAAAAATACTATTTTATTAATTTTCATTGCAAATTCCGTTGCAAACTAAATTAAAAAAGTATTATTTTATTACTATCCGTTGCAACTTCCGTTGGTAAATAATAATTAAAAATATTACTTTATTAATTTCCATTACAAATTCCATTGCAAACTAAATTAAAAAACTATTATTTTATTACTATTTGTTGAAAATTTTATTGGTAAATAATAATTAAAATATTATTTTATTATTTTTCTTCACAAACTCTGTTAGTGTAATGCCCCGAAAATTCACACAACTCCGAGCACGCCGCCAACTAACATTCTCAACATTTAGAAAGCAGTTCTTTTATGAAAACATATCACATGATTAAAATCAACGAAATCTAATGATAATGACACAAAATCCAATAGGCCTTATTATTATGTTTTTGGCTTTACATCTTTATTTTAAGCTGTCTAAAACATAATCACGGTCAACGGCCTACGACTGTCTAGAAAATTAAATAACAAAACATAAGAAAACACTAATACTGAATCCAACCCTCGCAATAACGTCCCATTCAAACTTGACCATTTTATGCTTTTACAGGTCATTTAAGAAGCTATAGTCGAGAAATCTTTCACAAATCTTATGTAGTAACTTGCTAATGCCATGAAATTACAAATCTCGAAACCATTCTTAAGCCGCTTCCAATTCATTAACGCCTCAACCTTCGATAGATCTACTGCAACCCCTTATGCCATTATAATATGCCCCAAGAATCTCACTTCTTGAAACAAGAACTCATACTTCGATAGTTTTTTGTACAGCTGATGATCCCACAATGTCGTCAATATGGTTCTCAAATGTTCCCGATGTTCCTTATCATTCCTAAAGTAAACAAGAATGTCATCTATGAAGACAATAACAAACCTGTCCAAGGACTCCCGTAATTTCATCAACCCAATAAATACTGTCAGTGTATTCATCAACCTAATAACCAGAAACTCGTAATTTCATTAACGAGTTCCAAAAGTAGTATTTGAAATATCCTCCACTCATATCCACAACTGGTGATACCCCAAACAAAGGTCAATCTTCGAAAAGCTCTTCAACCCCTTCAACTGGTCAAATAAGTCGTCTATCCTCGATAATGGGTACTTGTTCTTAATTGTTACTCGATTAGCTTCCTGTGGTCGATATACATCCTCATCGACCTATAATTCTTTTGTACGAATAATACCGGTGTGCTCCACGATGACGTACTCAATTAGATAAAATCATTGCTCAACATATCCTAAAGCTGAATCTTCATCACCCTTAACTCTGGTGTCAAATTGTAAGGAATTGCATAATTAAAATTCGATCCAGGAGCAAGATCTATCGTGGACTCCACCTCACAATATGGCGGCATCCCATTAAAATCCTCTAAAAATATATCAGGAAAATCACAAATGATTGGAGGCAATTTTGGATATGCCTCTCCAGTCTCAGAAATAGAAAAAGTTGCCAGGATACAACTAAGAGTGTCTGTAGCTGATCCGCCGAATATACAAGGAAGGTCTTGTTCTCCAACATACTGAATAGTCACCCCTTCCTCGGGGAATAGTGTAACCCGATGAAGGTCATACTTAATCACAACACGGTTGGTCGATAACCAATCTATGACTAAGATAACATCAAATCCGGACATGTCGAAGATGATCAGATTACATTCAAAGCTATGGTTGGAAATGATAATGGAACGACAACGACATAGAAACCTCGGAACTATATCAGTGCCTATAGGAGTAAAAACCGATATATGAGAATTTATGTACTTTGCTTCTAACCCCAATGACTGAACTAAACCCGTAATAACAAAAGATCGAGATGCCCCCATATCAAATAGAACATGTGCACAAGAAGATTGAAAAAGTAAAGTACATCAAATAACGAATGCCATCGCTGAAGTAATAGAAATCTCCTGAAGCATGTACAAGCATATCGGTACCACTGATGTAGAAGTAGGAGTGGCTGCTCGGTTTTCAGCCCTCTATTAACCACTACAATTACTCACCATCCCCGACTGAACTAACATGGCTGGCGGTACTAGTGGTATGGTACAAGCTATTTGATTTGGTGCAGTCGTCCCCAAATAAACTTTCTACATGTGCACTATAGCTTCACATTGTTTACACTAAATGGTAGGGGAATAACTCACAATATGCCCTATTTTCCTTGCAATTATAGCATACCTTCCGCCCCTGTATTCGCAGATCCTATCCCGGAAGTAAAAGACTTTTGAACTGATTGCCCCCTGTGGAAATGATGTCCTATCCTCTCGACCCCTTTTCTTGTTACCTTGATTATCATTATGTCCTCGTGACCGATGTCTTTGACTTGATCCAGAAGTTCTTTCCCTCTTCTTTTCTTAAATCTTCCTTTCTGGAAGATCAATGATGTCATGTTTATCGGACTTCTTTACTGCCTGATCATACATGGTTGGTCTTACTATTGTCACAACACTGCAGATACGAGGTCGTAACCCCTTCATAAATTGTCAAACCCTCTCCCCTTCCGTAGGTACATATGCTTTAGCATATTTTGTCAAAGCCATGAAGTCTGTTAAGTGCTACATCACCATCCGAGTGCCTTAATATAGATTTAGGAAGTCCTGTACATTCCCCTACTGATATGACTGAGCGTAGTAGTGGTTCAGAAAGACATCCTTGAACTCTTCACTTGGCAGCACCCCAATATCAAACATCTCTACATATCCCTTCCACTAGTTGACTGCCTCATCCTATAAGAAATTTGGTATTTTCCTCGACATTACCAATCCATCGGTTACCCTAACATGTAAAAATGATGGTCTATGTTAGACACCCAAGTGTCCGCTGCTTCTGCATTTGTATTTCATGAAATACAGGAGCGTTGGCTCTACCAATCTCCTTTTGCACCTTTATTTCTTGCGCCCCTACACTAGTGTCATCGCCCTACTTGACACCTATTCTTCAAGTGCCGTCTTCACTACCTGGGAGGTTTGTTGGGCCATCAACGAGGATAATTGGTGCAGATCTACTGTAATAGGCACCAGAGCAACCCCAGCTACTCCTATTCCGGATGCAGGCTCCACGAGAATCTCCTCTTGGACCCCTACCAAAGCAACCTCCTCCTTAGGATGAGCATGTGCCACTAGGGGAGGATTGGCTTGTTCCCCACTACGACTACCATGACCACCACGTCTACTACAGTTGCCACCTAGTCCACCACGTCTTCTACGAGCCATCTATAAAGTCAAAACTGCGCAAATAAAATCAATCATATGTTCGCATTATATAAAGTAAGAAAATCTATGTATGAAAATCTTGAATAGCTTATCGTTAATTTCTTCCACTAACAAAGATCAATGTTGAGCCTACAAGGCGTCCTCTATCTATCTAACACAAAACTAAGCGTCGACATCCGTCATAACATGGTACTGGTTTTTAAATATAAAGCACGCATATGAAACAATGCGACATGGATTAATGCAAGCAAACAAATATTTTTAGTTAAATAATAGTAATTTTAAGTTATTACTCTCTATCAATTCAAGATAATACTCTACAAGAAAATGAAATAATAGTAACACCCATGTTTGTTGCAAAATCCATTGCTAATTAGATTTTGCAACGGATTTCTATCCGTTGGCATTTAAGCCGTAGCAAAAAGTCAGCAACGGATTGACCAAATCTATTTGCTAATTTGTGACAGGTACCTCTGTTGCAAATTTGAAACACCCTTTGCAAAATTAATGGCGAAGAACATATACAATTAATAATATATATAAAAAATAGCATATAAATCCGTTGTAACATCCGTTGAAAAAAACAATCTATATTTTTTACTTCGTGTAGAAAATTCCGTTGCTAAATATTAACTAAAAATATTTTTTTATTATTTTTTGTCACAAATTTCATCACTAAATAATAATTAGAAATAATATTTTTTGTCACAAATTTTGTTGCAAAATAAATTTAAAAATTATTATTTTATTCTATCCCATTATGAATTCCGTTAGTAATAATTAAAAATATTATTTTATTAATTTCCTTTGCAAATTTCATTGCAAACTAAATTAAAAAATTATTATTTTATTACTATCCGTTGCAAATTCCATTGGTAAATAATAATTAAAAATATTATTTTATTAAATTCGACTGCAAACTAAATTAAAATTTATTATTTTATTACAACCAGTTGCAAATTTTGTTCAATAATAATTAAACTATTATTTTATTATTTTTTGCCACAAACTTTGTTAGTGTAATGCCCAAAAATCCACACAGCTCGGAGCATATCACTAACTAACCTTCTTAACATCTAGAAAGCAGTTCTTTAATGAAAACATATCTCATGATTGAAATCAATGAAATCGAATGATGATGAAACAAAGCCCACTAAGCCTTATTATCATGTTTTAGCCTACATCTTTATTTTAAACTGGCTAAAATATAATCATGGCCAACGGGTTACAACTGTCTTGAAATTTAAATAAAAAAACATAAGCCAACACTCATACTTAATCCAACCCTCGAGTGACCTTCATCCATGATTTATCCTTGATTTCCCTGACCTCCGACACATTATTCTGCTTGGCTTTTTATAAACAAAAAGGCAATCAAATACGTACGAGTCAGAAAGAATTCCAATCTATTGAAATAACAAAATCAACAAATAAATGAATGAAAGCAAATAAATACAAAAGTGTATTTGCCTACTACTATCTCAGTCCAATGCATAACCAATGACATATAAATTTCAGTATAAACTTCACAACAATCAATGATGGCATGAAAGTGTAATAGCCAATCAATGTCGATAACCAGATCAAACCCCAAAATCTCGAAGAGAATAAAATCAAATTTGAACGCATGCCCACCAATGACCAGCTCACACCCACGACACACCTTCCCAATACGAAAGATACGCTTTCCTGGAGTATCAGCATGTATGGGCTCACGTAACTCATCGAAATGTAACTATAGCATGCATGCAAATCGTGTAGAAATAAATAAGTATGACGCCCCAGTGTCAAATAACACGTGCGCCCAAGAAGAAAGAAAAGGGAGTATACCTCGAACCAAGGCAGGCTCTGCATCCTCTGAAGCTCGCGGCATCGCATATGCACGAGTCGATGACGTCTGACCCTGCTAAAAACCCGAGTCCTACCAGTCCCATGACCACCACCACGATAAGTTCCCTCACTAGGATGAACCGAAGAAGTAGGAGGTATATATGGCCTCCTCTGTGCAAACTCATGTGGAATTTGAGCCTGAGTTGCTCCGCGCGACCCACTTTACCTCGGAACATCCCCTGGATAATACGACTGCATATCCCCTTTCGCCCCACATCAATGACACACTACCTGAGGACATGTCATCTGTCTGTGACCCTCAGCCCCACATAGCCCACACATCTCTGGTCTCCCACAATCTCTCGCTATATGACCAGCCCATCCGCAGTTGTAGCACTACAAACTCTGTACCGAGACACTTGAAGTAGAAGAATGGGCTGGCTGAGAAAATTTCCAACAGGGAGTAAAATATAAATCATGGAACCTCTTCCGATTCCCATCACCACCTCTACTAGATCCACAACTGCTAACCATACTGCCCCCGCCACTTCCACCGTGGTTACCCACAGAAAATCCAACCTTAGATGCTGGTAGAGAACTCGAATGTTGACCAGAAGGCCTGGGAGGATGAGCATCGACCATGTGCTAACTGTCTATGTTGCTCGCCTCAACTCTTATAGCAGTGCCCACACAATTCTCGTACGTCTCATTCATCCCTACTACCATATTCGACTGGATAGAGTGATGTAGTCCACTTTCGAACTTCTGTATTTAAAGCTCCTATGTCAATACCAACTCTGAGGCATAATAAGAAAAACTCGTAAATGTCCTCTGGTACTGCTATACTGTCAACAACTTCTGCGTCAAATTCTTGAAATCGGCCCGCCTCCATTCCCGAAGAGTACTTGGAAAGAACTTATCAAGGAAAGCCCGTCGGAAGGTCTCTCAAGTCATCACTACCGATCAGCTAATCTCACAACGACCCTTCCACCATTCGGCTTCCTCCCCATATAAGTAAAACTGTGTCGTAGCCAATCGTAAACCATCATTGACCATCTCAAATGTCTCGAAGATCATCTCGATCTTCGTAAGCCACAAATCCCCAACTATAGCCTCCTTGTTTCCTCTGAACGATGGTGGCTCCATCCTCCAAAACTATTCTAGGCCATAGATTTTCTCGACTCCTCACTACTTTCTTCATGTGTGCAACATGCTAGGTTGCACATAATCTCTTCTATGGCTCGTAGTAATCCAGAAGTATCAGGTTAGGCTACCCTTGAAGTTACTGGAGCTCCCTGTGGAACATGAAGTGGAATCTCAGGCACGATCTCTTCATACTCGTCCACTCCTATATTACTACCGTCGGATAGATCAAGGATGCCCTCGGCAACCCGAATCTCAGCCTCTCTAGCTCACAAGCACATAGCTTCGTGCACCGTGGCCCCACGTTCTCGAGTGCTTCCTCCACGAGCAGTAGTCCCATGGCCACTAGCACAGCCTCCACGAACATTAGTCCCACATCTACATCCTCGTGCAATACAATCCATCTCTCACTTCATACATATAATCAATAAAAGAATGGAAGAAATTAGTCTCACTACAAATGTCTTAAACTCACACAATACTTCACTATAAAAGAACTTACTATCATATCTCACCACTCACATATAAACCCACAACCCACATGTATAATCTCACAACCATCATATATATATATATACAACTCGCATCTCACATATGTGTGTGTGTATGTGTGTGTGTATATATATATATATATATACACACATCACATCTTATATATAACTCACAACCGATACACACATCTCCACACAAGCACATAATGCATACATCCCACAACTATACTCACAATCCCATAAGTCACACGCAATCCCTAAAGTTTTACATGAACCTGGTTAGGCTACTCTAATACCAACCTGACATGCCCCAATTTTCCTAGAAGATTCGAGGCAAGCCCCAAACCTACTAGAAAGATTGGAGAGTGAGTGCATTGCCTTTTTAAGTAAGAGAGAACAAAAACTTTATTTTGGTATTGAAAATAAAATAGGGAATCTACACTAATAACCCACTTTCTATCTCACATTCTATACCATACATCATCAATCATCAGAGTGCGCAAAATCAAATATCAACATAATAATAATAAATGTAAACTTCCTGTTTACAAAATATAAATGAACTACCTGCTCCAAATCATCTGACAAGGTATATTACATTTCGTTCTTGCTCGAACATGGTATCTCACTAATGGAGCAATAATGGAATGTAATATCCAAGCCCCTCAGGCACAAAATATATATCATATCTGAATAAATCTCACTATCGTATAAAGAAAATACATCTCACAAGCCTCTGGAAATAATACATCAATAATGAGGCTAAATACAAAATCAAAATATGTAAAATCCCAAATACATCTCTGTGTACAAAATATGTATAATACTCACAGTCATCCTCACTGGTGCGTCTCACGAGTCTCACCACATGTAAAATAGTATCTGAAAAATGATGTGTACAAGTTAGCCTCCAAAATACGATGATACATATGATGTTGGGCAGTGCCCACAAGTGCAATATCTATGCAACATCATAATAATAGTATGCAATGCAATGCAAATCAATGCAATGCAATACGCACATGAACCCACACATGTACTCACACACACACACCCAAATAAAGACTCACAAACCCATAATCTCACTATAAAAGTTGGGACAAGTATCACTCACAATTTGTATAAAAATATCATAGGTCTATCTCGTAGCTCGTATGTTATAATCCACCCCTCACGATACTCACTGTTAGGCAAATTATAATATATCCCTGATCAGGTTTCCCAGTTT
>MKEJ01011599.1:0-13411 GCA_001753735.1 Embelia ribes
ATTGTAGGTGCGGAGGATAGCCAGATGCATCATTGAGATGCCATTTGATGATGTACATATTTTTGAAGACATGATGTTATATCTTATTTTGGTAGTAGTTACTTTCATGTTGTATTTATTTAGCCTAGAAGTAATGAAGCTATAATTTTATTTGAAATTGTATTTGAAGTTGAAGATGTAGAAGTATGAAATCATTTTGTATTACCTCTTGTTGTAGCCCTTGAGGTTATTCGGGCTAGAACAAAAGGTAATATACTTTATGTAGACATGGGTTGTTCAAGTTAATATTTGAAGCATTTCGCTTATGATGTTGTAAGCTTGGATTTTACTTAGCTTTGATTCAATATAAAGGCTATATGCAGGTTGTAGTGTAGTTTTATTTTCTACGCACTCTGATGATGCATATTGCTGTAGAATGAGATCTGGAAGAAACGTTGTAAATAATATCCCATTTTTATTTTATTTCTTTCAAACTATACATATTTTTCATTTCATTTTCTTTAAAAAGGGATCAAGATCGTTACCCCAGATCATTCGGGATCTCGGGGCACGACAGGTTGGTATCAGAGCTAACCGGGTTAGATAAACCTTGGTGGCCTGAGAGTAAGAAGGGTCGAGAGTAGAGGCTTGTTTGCTTGTTTGTAGTCGTTCGCCTAGAAGTTAAGAAGTATATAGAAATACTTAGTAGTATTATATAAGTAGTATGTGCTATAGTAGTCCTAGCTCATAGAAGTAGAAGTAGAAGTATGAAGATTTAAATTTATAGAAGTATAAAAATTTATATTATGAAGCTATAGTGAAGTATTTAGGCATATGTTATGAAGAAACTTATATTTTCCTTATGTTGTTAATTATGAAGCGAAAAGAAGTGAAGAAATGGCAGGAAGAAAAACACACGGACGAGGTACTAGCGGTAGACGACGAGGTGGTAGAGGCTGCGGGGCCGCTATAAGAGGTGGTCGAATTGGGGGCCGAGGTATGGAAGAAGTGGAAGTATGAAGTACTCAGGCTAGAGAAGCCGTGATCTGGGAAGCCGAGGGCATTCCCAAGTTAGAAGAAAGTAGTAGGATGAGTTTAGGGGAATACGAGGAAGAGGCTCCATATACTCGACCTCGTGTTCTGCCGCAAGCTCAAGCAGACACCGGGGGAGCTCAAGTGAACACTGCAGGCTTAATGAGATCCATGCAAGAGGTGATATGCAACTTGGCGCAAGTGACGAGAACGGAAAGTGCACCGAGTACCAAGACGGGGGCATTGGAGGCTCAGATGTGCTTTAAGCGAATGAATCTGCCTACTTTTATGGGAGAGGAGGAGTCGGTCATGGCAGAACATTGGCTTTCAGGGGTGGAGCGCATTTTTCGCGTGCTCCACATGGATGATGACAACTTGAGGATGGCAGTGAAGCCATTCTTCTTATCAGGGGAAGCAGACGAGTGGTGGAAGGGCTATGAGGAGATATATGGCCAAGAGAATATCACATGGACGAGATTCCGGGGTGCATTTCTGAAGGAGTTCTTCTTTGCTACCTTGCGAGAGAGAAAGCGGAAGGAGTTCGCGGTCTTGGTTCAGAAGAACCTAGCAGTTTCGCAATATTAGAGGTCATTCATGAGTCTATCTCGATACGCACCAGAACTTGTCTCTACCAAGGAGCTATGTGTGAGTAAGTTTGAGGATGGACTCCATCATACTATTAAGAGCATAGTTGTTTCGGGGCTTCATAAGACTTAAAAGAATTGCGTACATGCGGCTATTAAACTGGAAGCGAGTCAATTAGAGAGACAACGGATTCTTGATGCTCATCCTCCTAGGCCTCAGGAGCAGTCTTCTGGTTTCCGTTCTGTTCAGGATTCGGGTGTGGTTATAAGTATTCACAACGGTGGCAGAGGTAGTGGAAATGTTGGTAGAAGTTCGAGTTTTCAAATGATACACGACTCGAGTCAGTTCGGAGAACCACGGTGGTAAGAGCGGGAATGACAGTAAGAGCAGGAGTCGAGGCTCGAGTTTTACCACTACTTTCCCCCAGCGTACTACGCACCAAATTTCTCATCACTACTTCCACTTCCCTCAATAAGTTGGAGGTATCCGGTTGAGTCTAACATCGCTAACTCCCACTTGAGCACGTGGCGGAACACGTGATTGAGTATTAAGAATTCTCTTCCTCGTATCCCTTCAAACTCGCTTGTCTACTTTCTTCCAAATCGAGAATACCCTCGGCTTCCTTAATCTCAGCTTCACGAATCTCCGCATTCGAAGCTCGTGTGCACATCGCTTCTACTTCTCCCATACCACATCCCCAAACACAACCACCTTGAGTATTGTCACAACGACCTGTACCCCCGCGACGTCTGCCGCTTCTACCTCGTTTTCGTCCACGTACCATCGCTTACTTCACAATACCAACAACAATACAAGAAAGACATAAGTAGTTTACTTCACAAACAAATGTCCTATATAACACAACATCTTTGCAAATGCAATACGACGTCCCTGCAAGTACATCTCAATGTCCACCCAAATGAAAATCAACTCAACTACAAAACATTACTCATGCAACATGATTTGCATATATTTTTTGTATAAATAAACATTATAAACATTGATAAACAATGTTCTATATTAGACATTCGTTGCATATAATTTGAACCATTAGATGTTAAAATTTTATTTCACCTCCCTTTCCTCTCATTCCCTTATTTAATTTTGAAATTTGATAAAAGGTAAAAGAAAGGGGCCAGCCGCCCAATCGGGAGAGTACAAAGTTTACACACACATGGTGACATGCAAAAGTACTCTAAAAAACATACCAGCACTGAGTTTTGAAACCAGCCGAAACTTCTAAAGGTCAGCTGCAACCATTGGATTAGTGTAAGAATAAAAAAATATATAAAAACTATAAAAATTGTGCTGTTAAAAGAATTTATGAATAACAACAGTATGATAAACTGAAAATAACAAATTGGAATATTCTTTTCTTTTACAACGCTATTACACATGAAATATTGGAATTTAAATAAACTTTGTATATCAGATGAAACCACAGTTTTACCATGTCCCCTTATGAAGTTGTTTCTAATCTGAACTGGCAATGGACTCCCAATAGGCAACGTCTACTCACTACGCCCTGATGGAAGATGCAATCTGGGCGTCTAGTCGAGCCTTTGTAGCATGTTACCTTCTCTGACTATATGACTATGGTTGTGTGCAAAAGGTGAAGTGATTTGAATTTTTCCAGAATAATAAAAATGGTTGAAAAATAATCCTTTTAATAACCATGCAAGGGGGTGTTACTTCAGCCATAACGTCACTATTAATATGACATAATGACTGACTTGTAACTTCAGGTAGTGGGAAAGTTATAGCATGGAAGACACTCAGAAAATCCAAGGGGCATCTGGACTTTATTGCAACTTCTAAAACTTCTAGGATTTTTTCGTAATTTTAGAAAGTATTTAATTAAAAATAATTGGTCCGAACCACACGTGTGCACCCAACCGAACCTAGACCTCAAACCCTGACCCGGCCCCAGATAAAGACGAGGACGCGTCTAAGGAACCATGCGTAACTAGCTATCGAGCCCAGGCCCCGAGCCCGAGCCGTGCCTGAACCGGCTGGCGCACGTGTTATTATACATATGTCACATTAGATTACACCTCTAATAGTACATGTTATTGTACATATACAATATAAAAAGCCTTTGTTTAGTCGATGCAAGATAATACAAAAGACTTGGATATCTCACATTAATCTCCTTTAAACATCTCACTCACTTTGAAGCCAATTTTCATTAATGACAATATAATATATCATTTCGAAACTTGTATTATGACTTTTAAAACCCACCCAATAATGGGTAAAAAATATTATGTGTGCTCCACGTAAAATGACTCAAAATTGGCTCCAATCTCATAAAAATCACATATAAACTGTACATTTTCCCAACATATATATATATATATGCTTCATGTATATGTAAACAATCTCATATTCTAATTTATGAAAAACAATTCACATACCAAAAATCAGAAACTATACAAACATTTTACGGTTAGATCTTGAACGTTGGTCTAATTCATGAAAAATATTTATTTTCTATCGCTTTTTTCCATGAAAAATCCTCGAACCAAAATAAGCTATAATTTAACTTCCCTTCCAAACACTCCGGCTCGATAAATGAGATTAATGTTTACAGTAAAAATATAATCGAACCCCAAACAGAAAAAAAAGAAAAAAGAAAGAAAGAAAAAAGATTACACTAAAATTTAATGTGATTAATAAAACATAATAATTAACCTGATTTTACCATCTGGTAGAGCGATGAGAGAGAACCTAGAAGAAGAGCTATTTTGATAACAATTAAAAACAAACAGAGATATGCTTTATTGGTAAGAAAGCAAATCCACCGAGATTGTGAAATACCAATATTACCCTTAACCGGTTAGTTTTTAAATCGGTTTTTGTTTGCGCGGGTTTGCGTAAAGTGGGCTACCCATTTCCATTGGGCCGGAAGAGTCCGTTTTAGCTCAGTTTTTTAAATGCTTACTCTGTTGACAAATTAATGTAGGCTAAACTTTTTTAATAAATTTTAAAATATAATAATTTAATGTAATAAAAAAATTAAACTTATTCTCATTTTATTTCAAAAACATAAATTTGATATCTTTATTATAATTAAATATTAAATTATTATATTCTAAAGTATTCTAACAAAACGTGTGTAATAATTTGTGTACGAAATGAACTGTATTCCGCAAGAAGTTGCAGCAGTTGTATTTCTTATGGAAAAAAAAATACAAACTTGAATTAAAAATAATATTTCACTTGATAATTTTCATTCTTTTCTTATTGTTTTAATTTAAACTAAGGGCAGATGGCGAAAGGCTACGGTCCTCCAAACCCCTAAAAATTTAGTGAAATGTGAAGCATGCTGAGATATTCTTATTTTTTTCACTTGGTTATACAAATTTGTTATTATTATTATTATTACTACTATTATATAAAGTAAAAATGGAGAATGGGTGAATGGCATTCTATCTGCACAAGTAGGGAAGAGCAAAAATTCGGGTACCCAATCCGAGTTACCTTAAATTCAGGTTCGAGTTTTATTTTTTAAAAATTCTAGTAATTCAGAAATTCGGGTAATTACCCTAATAAAACGACTTTGTTTTATCCTCTCTCTCTCTGTATATATATTATAAGAAAATAATGTCATTTTATGTATATAATTCATGTTCAGTTTGGGTAATTCGGATTTGGGTTATAGCCTAAATCATATTCGGTTTAGGTTTGGATTTATTATTTATAATTCAGATAATTCGAGTTCTGATAATTTAATATTATTTTTGGGTAATTCGGATTCCATATTGTTTTCTGGTAATTCGGATCGGGTATTTCCCGAATCATCTGAATCACCTGAATACTCACCCCTATCCACGAGCATTACTATAAAAATCCTCCTCCCTATGGAATATTCGTATTATGATGTAATTCCCGACACATGTTAAGCCACACGTCACCACAACATATTGAAATGCATCGACACAAAGCTAGCCCAAACCACGACTAATTTGTTTGTTTGATAGTTGGTTACTACAACCTTTTGAGTTAAGTTTTTATACGCTGTCGGTATACGAATTGGTACAAAAATAGTGTTATAGATACACATACAACACACGTGCAATATGCATAAACTACCCAATATGCCTATATATCATGCATCGACAGACCGCATTGCATAGAAACTTTAATCTTAACTTTTTCTATCTCCAATAGAAATTGTTTGATGGGCTTATCTGTAATGTTCGTAAAAAAAGGGTAATTTATGACACTGGCACAAATGTTAGGGATGTAACTGTAGTTTTTTAACCCAATAATATCGCTTTCAGAATGACCCGCTCGGTTGGCGAAAAAAGCTTTTGTTTTGTCGTTTAAAAAGCACGCATTTTTATTACTTTTATTATTTATTTCGACACAAAAAAAATTAAATATTATCCATCGCCTAGTTCTGCAATCTCCGGCGAGATTCCGATCTCGATCGCCTCCAGGTCCAACTCTCTCTCTCTCTCTATATATATATGTATGTATGTATGTATGTATGTATCTATCTATCTATCTATATTCATCTTGTTTTGTCTATTATTATTCATCAGAATAGTAAGAGCATTCACACCAGTTTCTCTATATAGATTTTCCCTTACTCAAATTGAAAGGGAAAGTAGAAAATGGAGAGAAATTACGTAAATATAGTCTTTTTATTTTCAGAAAAACTTTCCCAAAAGAAAATATTACTACTTACCGTTTATCTATGAAAAAATAATTTTTTTCCCACCAAAATATAAAATACACACCTATATATTCGGAAAATATTTTTTAAAATTTTTATATTTATATACTATTAAATTAATTGTGTAAAAAGTTAATTTTAGAAAGACTGAAAATTGTTAATTTATATTTTGAAGGAAAAATGGGTTTCTAGAAAGTGAGATTTAGAATTTCAATGAGAAAGGTAGGTGTGAATGCTCTTAGAATTAGGCCAATTGATTCGATAAATTGATTTTGTAGTTGACTAGGCAAATTATATCATGTTAGTATTCCCACTATTATTTCTCAAAATAAAGTTTCTATAAATTTAAAATTTTACTCTCTCACCTTTATAGAGCATTCACATCAGTTTAATTGATAGTTTATAAATTGATAGCTTCTCTGTAGAAAGTCATTTCTCTTACAGCAATTTGATAGTTTATAAATTGTACACATTAGTCCTCAGCAATTTGTTAAAAAAAATTAGAATAACGGTATACAAAATAAAATATAAAAATATGTTTACCCTGTTTGTGATTAAGATTTTATAGTTTTGGTATAAAAAAAGAACTTTCTGATAGAGAATTATGAATATTACATTTTTCCAGTGAGAAAATTCTCCTGCTATTTTAGAAAGAGAAATACTGCAGTGGAACATTTCTGTTCAAGCATTTTTCATTTGAGAAATTAAGTGAGAGAAATCAGGTTAGAAAAACTGTACTGGTGTGAATGCTCTATATTGATCCTATAGTTGATTGGGCAAAAGATCAATACTTCCCTTGTGGGTTGATGTGATTAAAATTTGATATTAGCAGAATTGTATTGGGCCAATTTTGTTTCGGAGAGATGAGCGAGTTGTTTGAAGGGTTTGAGCGCCGGTACTGCGAGCTCTCCGCAAGCTTGACCAAGAAATTGACTTCTGCTGGTCTCCTGGATGGAGGTGAGAGAAACTTTAAATATTTTGTATATTGGGTACCTATTAATTTTAGTAGAAATCCACTAAATGTTAAGCATATGTGGGGGATTCACACTGGTGCTCCTAATCGAGATCATCATCATTGTCATTGAATCCTTAAATCCCATAAAATTGGGGTTGACTAAATGTAACTATAATAAGAAATCTTGTCAAGTCGTTAACGTGAAATTTTGATGCCATTTATTCCTATTTAAAACAACTTGGCTCATCTAATTGAGACGCTAAAATAAATTTTAGAGTTCATTTTAGAGATTTTAGTTTTAGGAACTCTCCACCAGTGTATCTAATGCCCCCTTAATCTCTTAAAAAAGGGAGGTTTGGTAAGGTGATTGTGTTTTTTTTTTCCTTGTTTGGAAGGTGGTTGTGATCCCTTGAACTAGGGGAATACTATTCATGAGTTCGATTTTAAAGTTTGGGGTATGTAGTGTGGTCAATCTCCATATCTCATCCTATAATTTAGAGTTTTGTGGTATGAGGATTAAAATTTACATATTGGAAATAGATAATCTGGGGTATGCCCTTATAGATGTTATAGTTGGAAAATATTTATGCACATGCAATTTATTGATGTTGTTGATGAACATTGCTGATGTGGATAAATCTGTACCAATTAAACTCCTAATGTCTTTGATAGGAGGTGAGAGAGAATTTAAACATTTTAGATCTTGGGCATTTGTTAACTTTAGTTTATGATTAATTTGGATATGCATTTTATTGATGTGGTAGTGAACATTGCTGATATAGTGATATGGATGAATGATGAATCATACGATAAAAATCTCCTAATGTTTTTGAGAGAACTAAGGTGGGGATTATGGTTACGTTTTTGGGTGGTTGCAAATTGTAAGCTCAGCATTTTGGCTGCAGTGTGTTTGAACTTTAAACTCTGAGAGTTGAAGCTCAGTTGGGTTTTCTTTTTTAGCCTGTAAGAATTTGAAGTGTTTAGCTGGGCGCCACAAATTTTTTCCCAGTTTCAGAACGGCTTATTTGCTTAATAACTTCAATCAAAGAGGACGATATTCCTAGAGAAGCACAACCGTGTGTAGCAATTTGAAATATATGAATGTCACTTGGCAGTTAAATAGTTTAGGAATAATTGGCAGGGTGAATCATGATAAGCCATACCCTTTCTAGACACATGAGAATCCTATAGGGTTTAACCTAACCCTAATGGGGAAAGATCTTGCTTACAAGTTCCTCAAATGAGAGTAGCAGAAGCAAATACAGCTGGCACTGTAGGGTGCACCACAGCAGCTTAGGCTGTGTACCTGATAAAGAGGCTTGAGCTCGAGCTACTGATGTTATTGCAGCATAAGCTTTACTGTGTATTAGACATTACTTATCAATACTTGCAATTTTATTTTTCGCGGTCGATTAGGCATGAACCTCAGGACATCAGTGTCATTAGTTTACTTTCACTTTGATTTGCAGAGCAAAAGAAGCAAAAAGTTTCTGAAGTAAAGACTGGATTGGATGAAGCAGAATCTTTGGTATGGTACCAAGCTTTCTCTTGTTGTGTCGATGTTTTCTGTTTCCAAAACATAGGTTATAAAGGTGACCCTTGTTTTTGGTTTAGATTCGGAAAATGGACCTAGAGGCAAGAAGTTTGCAGCCAAATGTGAAGGCTGTACTTCTCGCTAAGTTGCGGGAATATAAATCTGATTTGAACAACTTGAAGTCCGAAGTTAAACGAATTACATCAACAAACTTGAATGCAGATGCTCGGGATGCATTATTGGAATCTGGAATGGCTGATGCGCTAACGGTATTTTAGGACTGATATAGCCATTGTGACTCTTGCTCTTGCTTCTGATTGCTTGATAATTTATTTTCTTCAGTGTATATCAATTTGTTAAGCAATTCATTTGTGAACTAGTAATTCTTTTTCTTTACGGTTACATGAAAATTGTTATTTTATAGGAGCTGGCTGTTGTTTATACGACATTTGAATATTATAGTTGCTCTATGTTCAGCCTCTTCTGAAATTAATATTGGTGATGTTTAAAACCTTGACTTGAATATTTCTGTAGGTTAGAGAAATGCACGACTCTATTGCGACTTTACATGAAGTTGTCATTTTATATCAACTTCTGTACTTACTTAAATTTGAACCAGGATCTGCATATTCAAAATGAAAAAAACCTGCAAAATGGGTTTCTCCAAATTACTCTATTTTTAATTCTGTATATATCATTTCAGATTTTCCTAGTTCTTTTGACATACCACTATCTTGTTTGATTATTGAATTGCTCACATATGTAAACTATCTGTATGTATGAATGCGGAAGGTATCTGCTGATCAGAAGGCAAGGTTGATGATGTCTACTGAAAGATTAGGCAAGTCAAGTGACCGAATTAGGGAAGGCAGAAGGACCATGCTGGAGACAGAGGAGCTCGGCGTTTCAATTCTTCAAGATTTGCATCAACAACGTCAGTCTCTATTACATGCCAATGACACGGTAACTATTGAAATTTCCCGCATTAGATTCAAAATGCTTTAAACGTATCCTGTGTTTTTTCTGACTATTTTCTGAGTTCCTTGAAATGGATTCGAACTATTTTCAGCTTCCAGTTATTGTTGGGTCCGATTCTTCATTTCTAAGCAATAATTATTTTAAATCCCAACACAGTACTGAATTTACGTGATTCATTATATGCTTTGTATTATTTTGCAGCTTCATGGTGTGGACGACAACATTGGAAGGAGCAAGAGAATTTTAACTAACATGTCGAGGAGGATGAGCAAGAACAAGTGGATTATCGGCTCCATCATTGCAGTCCTCGTTCTCGCTATCATCATTATCTTGTACTTCAAACTCGTGAAATAGTCGGGATATTCTTGTGATTTGTGTGTGCTTTGAAGAAACAAGACAACTTTTTTAGATCTTCCCCTTCTTTTATTTTTGTTACTATTTCTTCAATTTCGCTTGTGTTTTTGACAGAATTGATCATTCGAAGGCCTCTTGTGCCACCCTATATTTATCTGTGCTCCTTCTTAGTGTCGTACTGCTACGAGGGTCTTTTGGAACAAAGATTGTTTGAGTGATGCGTATTTGACAAAACTTTATAATTTGTAAGTGAAAATATGAGCATTGCAATTTGATTACGTTCACGAATACTCTCATATCACATATTAGGTTGGTAGATGTTCTTATACTATTCATATTTTGCTATTTTATAAACTAATAGCAAACTATGTTAAGTATTAGTCTCTAATGTAAGAAAGGTACAAATTCCATTGGGAGTGTTGGGACTCTAATTCCAAGTCAATTATTGATAATGATGTTATCTTTATTTAGAACAATAATCAGCAACAAATGGGGATGTAGCTCAAATGGTAGAGCGCTCGCTTTGCATGCGAGAGGCACGGGGTTCGATCCCCCGCATCTCCATATTTTAATAATTTTGAATCGAAAGTGCTTTCTATTTTTATTCCAAGAAGAAATTGATGAAGAAAATAGTTTGTAATTACAATTGACCATCTTTGTGTTCGTCTTCTACAAAAGTTTAAAAACCTTTTAAACGACGACCATGAATTGTCTGAACCAATGCCTCTGTATATTCTTCGTCTATTTTAGCTTCGCGTTCACCACCAACACGTCTATTTTAGCTTCACGTTCACCACCAACACTGCAACACGTTAAGGACCCAGAGCATATGGAACAAAAACGTTGAATAAATTTCATTCGAACGCAAGTTTATTGCAAAAAAACTAGTATATTTTGGATACATTAGATGATGATAGCACGAATGGTAGAATGGACTTCGAGGTCTTTTGTTTTGAGCCTCCTCTTTCAAGTTAGAGTTGATTGCATAACGATTTAGGAAAATGAAATTATTAAAAAAATGGTGGAGACTTGAGAGCTTGCATAGCCTACAAAACGAGTCTGAAACACTGCACCATGTTCGCGAAGTTCTAAAAGTTACCAAATTAGCCGGTTAACATAGAAATATAAGCAACTTCTGTGAAGCACCCAGGCAGGTGCACAAAATTATTTTATATTACATAAATACAACCACACCAACAAAAATAGACAACAGCCCTCCAACGGGCGTTCATTAGCCCAAGAAACAAAAACAATTTATGTTGTGCGAATTAAGTTTCTCCAACGATAGTGCAAAAAACTAATTAATCTCACAAAAATAACCAAGACCAGCAAAGTGATACAACATCCCTTCCAACAAGCTTTATAAGCCACACGTGACTATAAGAGAAACTTTAATTCTAGGGTGACCGCTGAAGTGAAAGTCCCTCGTACCTGAACAAGGTTTTGTTTGGCTGCAGCTTTTAATCTCAAGTTTTTCTGCTCTTTTACTCAATTACAAGGCTGCATTTGACTGCATTGTGTTTGCCTAAATAAGCTGAAAGTTTTAAGTTGAACCATCCAACTTCCTTTAGGCAGGAAAAAAACTAGCTTTCTTGCTTAAAAGCTGTAACCAAACAAACCCTAAATTCAGTTTAAGCAGAGTATGGGATCCTCAAGGCCATTCTTTGGGCAAGCCAAGGTTTTAGTTGATCTGAGTCTATAAAGGTATGTGCTACAAACTGCTCTGCTTCTTCATCTATCAGCTCCCTCGCCCATGTTACACGCTTCGATGGGCAACAACCAGCTCCACAACACCTGCAGTTATTATTTATATCATCCAAATTAATTAAGCTCTACAGAAGAATAACTTCAAAGATTACATGTCAGCTCACATAATTCTTGACATTACAAACACGGAGACAATTCCCAAGTGACACAGTATCTTAATGAAAATGATTCTCGGGATATAACCACATAGGTGCTTATACAAATTTTGTACATGATTTATTGTATGTGTATCATTACTCACACCCAAATATGTAGAAATCATATCACCCAGCAATCTCTTTATGAAAACCCTACATAATGAATATTAATAAATGAATTTTCATGTGTGACCTGGATTCTACTATTACAAAATCATTATTTGAGATAAAGATACCTGTACTCATAAAAGCATGCGGTTCTTTCGTTCTCAGCTTTGCCCCAGTTATTCCAACCATCATGTCTGATACATGCATCCATCCATGTATACGCAAAAACTACCCTTCCAAACGGTCCCCATGGCCTGCCAAGATAGGAGTAGGATTTCTCTCCATTCCCAGTGATCACACATCTGTGTTCATATTTCACAACACAACAGGTCAAGGAATTAATAAAGAAAAATAAATAGGGAAAAAACAGATTTATCTGATTTCGGAATAGGATAGCCCTAATAAAACTTCCAAGTTATTTCAAGCTTTACAATTAAGTCTGAACAATTATCAATGATGTATTACCACTCTTCTACTTATGCATGCTACACCTGAGATTAAATCTTCAAACAAATTAGGCCCAACCATTGTAGGCCGCAGATACAGAACACTTCCTCTCAAAACTAGAGCTAGTTTAAAATGTCATTGGATGAGTGCGCCATGATAAGACTCACGAATGTGAAATACTTAACGTTGAAAAAACCTAGGTTCAAACGATCAACGTAAAATTGAACTTCAATAAATGCCAAGGGCATTAGACACCTTAAGAAAACATAGCCAGTCGTCTCTTGAGAAGATTTTCTGCTCTGAGCTGTAATGAATCCAGCTGATTTGCAATGAATATGGCAATGCTCCAAGAGAGCAGTGCTATTCCCAAAAATGAAGTCGACGCTTCCTTCAATATAGCAGTTTCTTAGATATTGTCTTCCATAATGCAAATAAAGAGTGTCCTGCAATAAGACACATTAGACTAAAGTTCTTCAAACAAAATCATACATCTTCATCAGTTACTCTTTATATTTTAGGGTGAACATGGAAAATTATCAGTAATGCGAACCTGCATATGTATCTTCCCTACATGTTGCCAGTGGCAATAGTTTTCAAATTTATGATTGAGAGTAGGTCCGGTCAATTGCCTTAAACTTAATAAATTGCTTCATCAATAATCAACTTCACATTTAGTCAAAGAATTCAAATTCATGTGAATTATTATTCAAAAGTTTCCTCTCTTAAAATATACTCATCACCAAAACTCAGTTTTCAATATGTCCAAAACTTGTGGTTTAATAAAGTTTTAAATGGTAAAATCTAAGGATATATATGGACAGCCTAGTGCACAAAACTCCTGCATTATGGGG